>JAJKFI010018621.1:0-21242 GCA_029204185.1 Lerista edwardsae | reverse complement strand
TTATTATTATTATTATTATTATTATTATTATTATTATTATTATTATTGAAATTTGTGTGTGCATGTGTGCACTGGCGTAGCTAGCAAATTTGAAGCCCAGTGCGAAGTTGAAAATGATGGCCCCCCCCACTCGGACGTGACATCTGCGCGTGACGTCACTGTCACTGTTTTTTTAAATTGAAAAATAAAAAATCGCCCCCCTACCCCTACCCAGCCCCCCTTCTCACCCCCAAGCTCTCAGAGCATCCGTGCTCCCCACCGCCGCCGCCTCAACAAAGCAAAAAACCTGGAGCTTTTTGCAAGCGGCGGCAACAGCGAACACGGTCTCCTGCTGCTTCCTGCCCTTGCTCCACTGCGCCCCCCGCCAGCCAGCCTGCATCAGCCCCTGTGGACCTGGAAGAGGGGTGGTGGTCTCCTTCTCCCTGCCTTTCCATAGAAAAGATTCCTGCTGAAGCACACACCGGCTGCCTTCCTCCTCCTGCCCCTCGCAGGTTGAGCCGGTCGCTGTGGGCGGTGCATTCCAGGGAGGGCGCCAAAAAAAAGCCCCAGCTCACCTCCGTCTCCTCTCACCGAATGCAAGTTTAAAAGTGAGCGGTGGCGCCTGGAACTTAGAGGAGCGCGGGAGAGGCCCGTTGTTATTGGGTGCTGCAGCAGTTAGTGCAACAACGCAGGGCTCGGGAGGGAGAGGGGAGGCGGGCCAGGGGTTCCCCGAGTGTGAGGGGGGCGCGGGGCCTCCCTCGGCCAGCGTCCTGTCAGCAGATGCAGTTGCTCATTTTCGGTGGTGGCGGGGGGCAGCTGGTGTCACCCCCCCCCAAGGCCAGCACGTGGGGCGTTTGCACTCCTTGCCATCCCTCAGGTCCGCCATTGTTCCCAAGTCACTTCCAGTTGACGTCATCATAATTCCATTGTTGCCAACTTACCAGGTTCCCAGCTTACCAAAGCACAGCCATATTGCATAGTAACTTGTATATGGCTGCGGAAATATGTAACTGTTTTCCATCTTTGCTGTCATTGTTCTCACATAGGCCTCATTTGTAATGTTCTCAAGTCAATGTTGCTAAAGTTCATAATTCAGGGCTGTTGGCCCTGTACAATAGATAAGGTGCTGGTTCCAGCTAGCAGAACCTCCTCCCTTATCAAAATTGTCATGGCATTCTCATGGCCCAGTTAGCTTAGAGCATCTCATGCTCCAGCCCCTATGATGTAATTTCTAACCAAGCAAGAACTTGGGGGAAAAAGAGGGGGGAGTATAAAAGTGCTTGTAATGTATATATTTTTTGCCTTTCTCTCTGAGATTGGTCCGCCTGCGCAGGCGTAAATAAACATGAACCTAATACTCTCTCGTTTGGTTGTTTGCCTTTTTAAATGCAATCCCTACCACAGAAACCATACTTTGCCTACTTTCGGCAACACCATCTCGCATGCCTTTCTTCGTTGGTCAGGACAAATCGAAATATGCACACTGTCAAGTGCTGGTACACCGAAGACGTCTCCACGCAAGCAGGCAAAGTGAGACATCAGAAACAGAAAGCCAAAGAAACTCTTTCTTCCCAGCCCTCTGCCAA
The DNA here is from genome assembly GCA_029204185.1 of Lerista edwardsae. Classification (NCBI taxonomy): domain Eukaryota; kingdom Metazoa; phylum Chordata; class Lepidosauria; order Squamata; family Scincidae; genus Lerista; species Lerista edwardsae. The sequence goes on along the minus strand of JAJKFI010018621.1, from coordinate 19,677 downwards.
ATGAAGCTGTCGGTCCTTCCTGTACATAATTGGTGACGAGCAGAAAGCTTTTTTGATTCTCGGGAAAGTCCGCCAGGTTTGTTCTGCTTGATTCCCTCAGAATTTTGCAAGGGGGATTCAGCCTGAAGGGCTGTTAACAGCTCCATACAGCCCTCCCTGCAAAGTCCAGGATTTGCCTGCCTCCAAATGTAGATGAAATGATGCTTTGCTTTTGCTCTCAAGAGGGGTTTTGCAAAACTGGAGACTCGTCAGGCTTGAGATAATTGAGGCCTTCCCATTCAAACACCCAGCACTGCAAATCCACAAGCTTCTTGGCCGGAGAGACAAAAATCCAGAGCAAGTTATGTCTTAGACCAGTGGTTCTCAAACTTTTTAGACTGGGACTCACTGCTTAGAATGGCACTCATGTCGGGTCCCACCGGAAGTGATGTCATTAAGCTGGAAGTGATGTCATAGCCAGAAGTGACATCATCAAGCAGGAAGTGCCATCATTGTGACATAATAAAATGACACTCCTGAAACACAAACTGGCATTCCTGGACTGCAGCGATTGTACAACCATGAAATATCTCTGACTTAAAGCAAGATTAGGACAAAATATTATATGAAAGCAGTGAACTAAAAACAATGTTTAGAAACATCCTCACTTGAAAATTCAACATTCACAAGAGGAATATAGCAAGAGTGAGGTCTGCAGCTTCCAAGATGGCTGCTCCTGGCTGTCCACGGCCCACCTGGCATCATGTTGCAACCCCCCAAGTGAGTCCCGACCCACAATTTGAATAACATTGTTTTAGACTGATTGATTTAGACCCAGAGTTCCCATCTGAATCGGGCACACTTTTTAACCCCCCAACCCTGACAAACACCACCACCCCGAAAGCCATATAAGTCAAAAAGTATTTCAGTCAATAGAAACTGCAGTTTGCTTTTTACTTACCGCGCAATCCAGTGCAATTTTTTTTGCGCAGCGGTGTGACAGCACCAACACAGCCTAGATTGCATCTTGCACAGGAATTTCAGTGTTGACCATGCCCAGATAGCACTGACTTTTACCTTACAGAAAAATCACACCGCCGTAGTCCTAAGAATATGTACTGTACTGCTTCTGAGCCCCTTTCCTGCCTTGAGAGACAGACCAAGTGAAAATGGAGCCACAATGCCACACATATGGCAAGTAACGGCCTCATTAAAAGCAACCTGTTTGACAGCTGAAGTGCATTGGTGGGCTTGCGCCACGGAACTGACAGGCGAGAACCACCCTGAATGGTTTCTGCCAAGTTTCCTCCTCCTTTCTTTCCCTTCCCCCTCCTGACCTCCTGGACAATTTGAAAGGTTGTCCATCTCCCTTTGCCATCGAATGTAGACTTTTATCCTCCACTGTCAGTTCAAGGGACAGGTAACTCGGGAACAGGAAGAACAGCCTGCAATCTGTCTCCCTGTCTCTCATCTCGAAATGTTTTCTGCTTCTCCCAGGTCTGCATTATGTGCATTTATGGTAATGTGGGAGAAAAAAAGAGTGAAACAATTCTTTGTCCAGAAATACACCCCATTTGGGGGATCTTCTGTGCTCTTTCCACGTTAAGAGGCAGTATCATTTTCCAAACAACTCCTCATTTTCAGTTGCAGTTAAGTACATTAGAAGTGAAGCAGCTTGTTCAGTCTTTATGGGCAGCCCAATCCTAACCTGTGCTGGATCAGGATAACTCCAGGTTAGGATTGCGCTCTTAGATGCAGGGCAGGCCAGCTGTAAAGTGTGTTTGGACCACTCTCGGAGTTAGCGGGGATGGTGCACAACTGCGTGTTGGCCTCTCTCACTCTGAGATTGGTCCAAACATACTTTACGGCGGCCCTTGTGCCGGCCATACTTTGCTGGCCTAACTGTGCCAGCCTAATTCCAGGTTAGGATTGCGCTCTAATGCAGGGTAGGAGGCAGCAGGAGCTTACCATGGGGCATGCGGATGTTTGTGCCCTTACCCAGGGGTAAACCCAGGCAGCCCTATGGGGCTGCTTGGACCTGCGCCAACAAAATAGCAGGTGCAGGTCCAAGAGGCTTGGATTGGGGCTACATGGCCCAGGAACGGGGATTGTTGTTGTTGTTCAGTTGCTAAGTCATGTCCGACTCTTCGCGACCCCATGGACCACAGCATGCCAGGCCTCCCTGTCCTCCACTAGCTTCCGGAGTTCGCCCAATTTCATGTTCATTGCTTCGGTGACACTGTCTAACCATCTCATCCTCTGCCGCCCCCTTCTCCTTTTGCCTTCGATCTTTCCCAGCATGAGGGTCTTTTCTAAAGAGTCCTCTCTTCTCATGAGATGGCCAAAGTATTTGAGCCTCAGCTTCAGGATTTGTCCTTCCAGGGAGCAATCAGGCTTGACTTTCTGTAGGATACCCCCGATTGGATCTCCTTGCAGTCCAGGGGACTCTCATGAGTTCTTTTCAACACCATAATTCGAAAGCATCTATTCTTCGGCGCTCTGCCTTTCTTATTGTCCAGCTCTCACAGCCATACACTGCTACTGGGAAAACCATCGCTTTGACCATGCGAACCTTTGTTGGCAGGGTGATGTCTCGGCTTTTTATTAAGGAACGGGGATTAGAATCTGGCCAAAGAGCCGGATTCGGAATCCATTCCCTCTCCCAAGTCTGGGCCACCCATGGGGCCACCCTCCATCTGCCCTCCCCCTTCCTGGCTGCCTTTACCTCTCATTTTAACTCTCTGGAGTTCCCGATTCCCCTACAGAATTTCCAACAACATTTTGAACTGCCTTTGCTCTCCTGTTGCTGCCACCCTCCTGCTCTTTCATCTCCCACATATGTTCTAATGATTATTCATCGTTTGCCGTGAGCCAGAGGCTCCTTCCATTCTCAGTGGCTGCCACATCTCTGCCTCTGGAGACTTTGATATTCTGCTTTTCACGGACTGGCGTGTTTCATTCTGCATCCTCCCAAGCCCCTGATGGGAGTTGGCGTCACTACTGGGCACTCTGGGGCTTCCCGCAGGGAGCCATTCACATCCAGACTTGCTTTCTGAAATGTATCTGTAACGTTTGTTTCAGGGCACAATCCTAACCTGGAGTTAGACCGGCAGAGTAATGCCAGCAAAGTTTGGCCGGACAAGGGACACACGCATGGGTTGGGCAACCTCCTCACATTAATAGTAGGCTACTTCAGAATGCCAGGTGCAAGGCAGTGGCAACAGGATGTAAACATCTTCTTGTCCCCTGGGCTCCTTGAGGCACCTGGTGGGCCGCTGTGAGATAAAGGAAGCTGGACTAGATGGGCCTTTGGCCTGATCCAGCACGGCTTTTCTTGTGTTCTTATGGGCTGCCCAGCAGGAACACTCTGCTTGGTATGTTGTTGAGCTACAATCCTCCCAATTCTGTCTTCTCCATCTACACATCCACCTACTGTGGGGAATTCATTAGTGGAGGCACAGATTGTCCCCCTACTCATAGGAAAAGAACTGAGACTCACCTGTTGGCCTCTTGGCACTTGCATCTGAGTTGCCAGATGATGGAACCGTCGCAACACAAATGTGCTCCTGCTTTGTGGTAACAGACGAAAACCTGGGCATGAAAGCGGCAGTTACAAATGAAATGTTTGCTTTGGCCGAGCTCTATGAAATGAAGCACTGGCACTGTTCAAGAGTGGAGAAACAAGCGGGGATCATTGAGAAGCTTCACGAATGAATGGCATTAACTAGTCCCGATGCAGGTGTGCCCCTGTATCCACTGATTCGGTATCCACAGTTTCAGTTATCCACAGATATCATGGGTACAGGGAAGCCTATTAAAAAGATTGGGGAACATTAAACAAATCTCTTTATTTTTACCTTGTTGCAGCAAAACCACTGATGTTCCTCTATATTTAAAAAGGTGTCCCCAGTATCCACGGTTTTGAGTCCGGAACGGAACCCCAGCAGATACCGGGACATGGCAGTAGTTGTTATAGCCCAATCCTCCGCACATTTACTCAGAAGTCATTCCAGACGCAGATCTTACCTGTAGCACCCCATGGCACGAGCCATGGGGTGCGGAGCAGCGGTGGGGCACCATTGCGCGCGGTCTGGGAGAGACCGCACGGTTTCTCGCCCTCCCACCCGCCCACGCCTCCCTTACGCTCCGAAAATAGAGCGTTTCCAGGGTAAGGGAGGCGTGTCTGCGTGACGCGCGGGGGCGGGGTGGGGGCGCGGTTTCAGCGCCTGCCATGGGGCGCACTCCCGGCCCCGACTGCCTCTGAGTCATTCTCACTGAGTTCTGCAGGTGTTCTCCCAAGAACGTATGTGCAAAGTTGCAGGGTTAAATCTATGCTCTTCTGGAGACGAGTTGCCATTCAAGAAGTTGCGATTTTTCATGCGCTTGATTGCACAGCGGGGCTCCTGTGGTGTGGCCTTAATGGTGTGACGTGTGTGTACGTTTCAAGATGTGAGATGAACGGCTGGCCATCCTCTGGGAGATCCAAAAAATGTGGAGATGCGTATCTGCCAGGGTCACTGCCTCAGTCGCTGCCGCTCAGCGAGCCCCGCTGAATTTCCCATGCAGACAGAAAAAGAAAGCAGGCAGCAGAAAAGGGATCATTAGTAACAGCCGGAGACAGCGTTCGCTGTTCATGCCTGAGAGTATGAAACAAGATTTATCTGTAAATAAACAACCATGCTTTCACACCAGAAAAGGACGGGCCAAAGATGGATTGGCGATGAGGAAATCAAGAATTTCTCCTTGCCGAGAAATCCATATAATACGGCTGTGAGATGCTTTTGGTGCGCATTAGGGTAAGTGCTGCTTTCCTGGGGCTGTTTTGCATGGCACTGAAAATAACATCGAGCCCAGCGCAATGCCGTTATGCAAATCTATGGTACAGCCACATCTTTAGCGCCAGCCAACAATTTCAAATCCTGCAAACCACTCAGGTTGCCCCATTTCGAAAAGGATATCATGGAAATTTGCACAACAAATGCGTGGATGATTAGTGGCAGGAAGGGGAAGCTGGGTTGCATATTTTAACCCTCTTCCCAGGGCACAGTCCTGGCAAGTTAGGCGGACAGCAATGTTTGGCCAGCACAAAGGACACTGAATAGAAGGAGAGTTGGCGTTAGCGGATGGACTCGATTGAGTGACCTTTAGGTTCATCCAAAGAAAGATGCAGAGACTTGTTCTAAATAGATCTTTGTATTTTAGAACATATTTACAGTTAATTGCATATAGAAATCATATCTAGCTCTCTCACTCTCCACACATCTCTCTATGAAAGCAGCTCTCAACACACTAACACTGACTAACTGACACACAGTCCAGTTAAAGCCCGTACAGAATAGCAACATTTACCTACACACATCACATGACTAGGTCTCTTGCAACAAGCACAGTTTTCCAATACATTCCAGCTTGTAAATTTATGCTAGGTTCAAATTAACATCCCAACAGACACCGTAAAGTATGTCGGGACCACCCTCAGACATGGTTCAGCACACAGACGTGCGCCATCCTCCCCGACTCCGAAAGTGCTCCAAACGCACTTTACGGTGGCCCTTGTGCCAGCCAAACTTTGCTGGCCTAAGTACAGGTTAGGATTGCACTCCCAGTCTCCTTGGGTTGATACTCTCTTGCAAAGAGATTCTATTAATGCAGAAGCTGCGCCTGTGTAGGTTCTGTCTGCACAACTGCCATTTTCAGTGTTGCCCAATTTTTTTTTGACTGGATGCTTCCTTGACCTGCTGAGCCATTGGCTGTGGCTCGCCATTAGGCCTGTACTTTGTATAGGGAGGCGGGTTTTTTGTGAGGATTCCACAGCATCCCTGGCGGGTTTCTGCGGCTCCCTGGAGAGCCACGGCTCACAATTTGGGAACCACCGGCCGTCTTTGCAGGTTGTAGATTGGAAATGCGTTAGCCCCACTCACAAGCTATGATCAGTGTGCAGGGGTTGGAGGTGGAGCCAGCAGGCACAATGGGGTTTCACTCAGGTCATTGAGCTGCGGGGAAAGAGTGGGAAAGGGCAATGAAAAGAAGGGGTTGGTGACAGGGCAGCAATGGGGCCAGATTGGATCCAGGAAGGAGTTTTGGCGGCAGTGGTGTTCACTAAGAGCGCAACCCAGTGATGTCATGCAGGGGAAACGCGGGGAAACTCAGTGCCACTAGTTAAAATTAGGGCTGACTCCGCCCACTTCACTCTCCCTCCTCCCCCCTCCCAATTCCTCTGCAAAGAGCTTTTCTTCTTGGTTGGCCGGCACTCAGAGAGTTAAAGGCAGTGATGTCATGCAGGGGGAACGGACCAGAACGGATCCTAACGGGCTCCGTGGCTGGTTCCGGGTTCCCGACAAGTGCCAATCAAAAGTGAGTTCCTGTTCCTAAATCATTTGAATGACACCACTGGCGCAACCCTAACCTGGAGTTAGTCTGGCAGCTGGACCAGCAAAATTTGGCTAGACAAGGGACACTATAAATCACTTTTGGACCACTCTTGGAGTCAGGGAAGATGGCGCATGTCTGTGGCTTGACTTCTCTGACTCCGAGTGGTCCAAACATACTTTAAGGTATCCCTTGTGCCAGCCAAACTTTCCTGTCCTAACTGTGCCAGACTAACTCCAGATTAGGGTTGCGTCCTATATCAAAGCCCCCTGCATGGGTTCAGTCCCTCAACCTGGCCCATGTGGACTTTCACCAGCGGTTCCACTGTTTCAGATCTAAGTAGGCCTGGCTGGGCTTTGGAGGCTTACCTTTGGGCAAGGGAAGATTTGTTGCCTTACCCAGGGATGACCACCGTGACTCCCCCCCCCCCCGCAATAGGATGCAGCACAAGCCGCTTTGGTGTGGTTGCACTGGCCAGGAGAGGGAGGATAGCATTGGGCCCTAAGTGTGGCTGCCCCTACTCTGGTTGACAGGTCAATATTGTGTTGGGTTGTGTATATTCCTCTTATTAAGCTTCACACTTTTTAGTTACCTGAGTAGCTTACAGATAATCTAGATCAGTAATTCCCAAACTGTGGCTTGGAACCCACCAGTGGGTCGCGAGCGAATTTCAGGTGGGTCACGAAGCACCTAGGGCTGCCATGTTGAAAATATGGGAAGATGGGATGCTGGAATGGGGGAAGACTGTGTGGCTGTTTTGCTTGTGTCAAGGTTGTAAATAGGCTTTTCTTTCTTTCTTTCTGATTCACTTTGCTATTGGAAAAAGACTGACAAATAACCCAACTTATTGCTGTATTCTCAGGAAAGCAGCAGACTCTGGCTTTACAATGACAGCACTTCCAGCCATGCCATCACTTCTGGTGGGTCCTGGACAGACTGTCATTCTAAAAAAGTGGGTCTCATTGCTAAAAAGTTTGAGAACCACTGATCTAGATAGATAGCTGGGGGTCTGATCTATCAGGATCACAAACTGCTACAAAAGAACATAGGGCAGCTGATACGATTGCACCGTCTGTATATTTTGCTAGGGTCATTTTTTTTTTTTTTTTGCCTTCGTTGGAATCAAAATATTGGACTACGTTAACAGTTGTTCTGACTCAGGAGGGAAACTCTGGTGGTCTTAAACGCATTTTCTACCAGTGATGTGTCCAGCGAATCATTGGTAGAAATTAATATCTGTAATAGTGAGTCAACAAACAGGCTACCTTATTATTTGCTGTATTTAACTTCTCCAACCTTTCGGATTCAAAAAGGTGTCACTTATCATGGGGGAGGCGGGTAGTCCCCATCAACGCATTTCGCATTAGCTGAACTGAAAAAGGGCATCTCACACAGCAGGAGTCGGGAATGTTTTCACACAGCCCCCCCATGTAGCTTCTTTAAAGAGCTGTCCTTATATTATGCTTCTCCAGAGGAAAAGCAGTTCCCTCACATCACCAGCAGATGGAGCACTTTCTCCTGCTGAACAACATGAATTTGTGATGTTTTCCATTCACAGATCAGCAATAAAGTCAATGCAAATAGGTATAATTCAGTGGAAACCGAGAGAGCAATGTGAGGTGTCCCAGCTCAGGATGCCACTACCCCATAAAATGATGCGCATGCATGCACGCATGTATGTCAGTGGGCACAGATCCTTGGAAACCTGCACAAGTGTATTTTTGAGTTTCTATATAGTGGATTTCAAGATGAATCGAGCAATGCTTCTAGAAATCAATCAGCGTTTCTGCAGTGTACAGTAGGCCAATGTCTAGTGAACTCCAATATGCAGTTAAGACCCTGACAAGGGCATAGCAGAATGATCTTTTGGCTTGAACTGCTATTTTATGATTACAATATATACTTGATTATTGTTAGCATCAAACAGTAGCGGCTGCTGTTAAAAGAAGCCTCAGCACAGCAGAAATAAATGGTGGCACAAACAAGGCAGTAACCCATCACCTTTTTTTGGCTTGCAAAGTAATTGAAATAGAAAATGAAAAGGAGATAATTTTTTTTTTTTAAAGAGTGTTACAGATTTTAAAACGTTAGGAAAACAGGGCAAACATCGCCAACTGGTATTAAATCTAACACACCTTTTCTGTTCCTACAGAAAGAAAAGACGAACCATCATGGCACGGCTAGAACATGGGATTGATGCGGCCATGGTGGGCTGATATGTTTTACGAGGACCAAGCAAAACGTCCCCAAGTTGCGAGAGAAGTGCCAAACGTGCCAGATTTTTAAGTAAATAAATGAGGGCACAATCCTAACCTGGAGTTAGGCCAGCACAGTTAGGCCAGCAAAGTTTAGCCGGCACAAGGGACACTGTAAAGTATGCTTGGACCACTCTCAGAGTCAAGGAGGGCAACGCACAGACGTGCGCCATCCTCCCTGACACCAAAAGTGGTCCAAATGCGCTTTACGGTGTCCCTTGTGCCTGCCAAACCTTGCCGGCCTAACTGTGCTGGCCTAACTCCAGGTTAGGATTGCGCTCTCAATATGTGTGAGCTGCCCCATCACACAACTCCCATCTTCGCTCCTGACACCATCCCCTTTGGGGAGCCTGTGTTGCGCATAATGTACAAAACCTGTTTATACAGGAGCAGTTATTTTGAAAGCTATGGACATCCATAGACGTGCAGTCCACACTCCAAGATAAAGATTTAAAAATTAATAAAGGTTTAATTTTTTTTTTTAAAGATGGTAGTAGTAGTAGTGATAGCAGCAGTAAGGGCTAGAAGCATGGTGAGTTCCTTCTGTTAATCTACATGTAAAATAGCAAGGACCACAATGCAAAGGCGAGCACTACTTGCTTTAAATACTGCTTCAGATGGTTGTGGTGCAGTCCCATTCATGCCACCCTGTTGAATGATGGTGACATACCAGATTCGAGGCACACAAAAGCTGCAATCATGTCATGAAGGGGGAACGCGGGGGAACTCAGTTCCACTAGTTAAAATTAGGGCTGACTCCGCCCACTTCACTCTCCCTCCTCCCCCTCCCAATTCCTCTGCAAAGAGCTTTTCTTCTTGGTTGGCCGGCACTCAGAGAGTTAAAGGCAGCGACTCCGGATTCCTGGGGGGGGGGAAGGGCTGCAGTGGGGAAGTCCCATCCTGCACAGCCCCCTTCCTCGCTCCCTCCAGCCACACACGTGGAGTCAGCAGCAGCTCTGGTGAGTCTGCAGCCCACTGGGGAGACGGCAGTGATGTCATTCAGGGGGAACGGACCAGAACGGGCGTTCCGGATCCTAACGGGCTCCATGGCTGCTTCTGGGTGTTTTTTTTTTTTTTCCCCAACATTTGAATTTGAACTCAGTAGTGAGTTCCTGTTCCTAAATCATTTGAATGACACCACTGGCTGCAATCCTATACACACATAACCCTAACCCTATACACACAGACCAGAGACAGGCAGTGCAATCTTACAGTGCGTGCAGTGCCGGCACAACGGGGTTGAGCCGGCGCTGCACCCCTAGCGCTGATGCAGGGGCGCCGATGGGTGCCCCGCGTCAGTGCTAAGGCCATAGCGCATGTGCAGTGCCTCCCTTGCGTTGGCCAAAGCCAGCCCAGGGATTGGCGGGAGGAGGGCGGGACATGGCCGAATCCTGGGCCTGTTGGAGAGGCCGCACGGCCCCAATTTGGTCTCCTCAGATCTGTGTTCCCTCTTTAGCGGGCGCAGATTCGAGGAGTGCATAGGAAAGGCTGGAGCCTCCCTTACGGTAAGGGAAAGAATGTTCCCTTGCCACAGAGAGGCTCCAGCCTCCCCAACCCAGCGTTGGATATGGCGCTGGCCGGCCGGCCTTGCCATTCCAGCGCTGGGTTGGATTGCGCCCTAAGCTTCACAGAACTACTCAGAGTGCAATCCTAAGCAGCGCTGGACTGGTGTGGCCAATGGGCCTGCGCCATATCTAGCGCTGCTTGGGGAGACTGGAGCCTCCTCGCAGCAAGGACACCAGCCTCCCCTATGTGCTCCTCGGATCTGCGCCTGCTAAACAGCAGGCGCAGATCCAAGGCGACTGCGCAGCCCGAATCAGGACCACACTGTCTCCTGAACGGGCTTGGGATTCGGCCTTGTGGAATCCCAAGCCTGCCCCCCACCCCCGCCCCCCCCACCCCCGGCCCCCCCCCAGCCCCCCCCGTTATGCCCTCCCCTGCCCACTCCCTCCCTTGTCCCGAAATGGCGGCTTCCCTGCACCAGCCGGCTTCGGCCAACGCAAGGGAGGCACAGCATGGGTGCAACAGGACCGGCGCTGCCTGCAGTTGCGTTGCCCCTGCTCACCTTCTTGGATTGCACTGCCCATTGGGCGTACTTCTAAGTAGGCATGCATAGGAATGAACGATAAGCCCCTCACACATGCTCACATTCCACAGCATGGGAAAGTATGTTTCTTCTGTATGTTGTGGGCCCACCACACCCCTGGTAGGAGTGTTGTTTTTCCTTAGGCCACAGAGCACACAGAGCCACCGAGCTCCGAATTTCCATTCTGTTTACTTTTTTCTGGCCGCCAACACTTTCTCAGGGGTGGCAGGCCTGCTTTTCTCTTCACCATTACTAGCACAACTGCTCAACTCCTTTCCAGCCCCAGAGCGCTATCCTAACCTAGAGTTAAGCTGGCCCAGTTAGGCCAGCAAAGTTGGGCCAGCACAAGGGCCACCGTAAAGTATATTTGGACCACTCTAGGAGTCAGAGAGGCCAGTACACAGGTGTGCGCCATCCTCTCTGACTCCGAGAGTGGTCCAAACGCGCTTTATGGTGGCCCTTGTGCCAGTCAAACTTTGCTGGCCTAAACCGGGCCAGCCTAACTCCAGGCTAGGATTGTGCTCCCAGTCTTTCGCTTTGTCTGTTAAAAATGAGAGGGTGAGAACGTGTGTGTGTGTGTGTGTGTGTGTGTGTGTGTGTGTGTGTGTGTGAGAGAGAGAGAGAGAGAGAGAGAGAGAGAGAGAGAGAGAGAGAGAGAGAGAGAGAGAGACAGGAAAGGAGATACAATCAGCTACAAGGACAGTGTTTCCACCCAGTGTTGGGATTCAGGGGGTTCGCCCAGGTTCTATAGAACCGGTTGTTAAATGGCCGGGCCCCGCCCACTCGCTTACCTCGGCTGGCTTCGGGTTTTTTTTTTGCTCCAGCTATGACGTCATAGAACCAGTTCTTAATTCATTTGAATTGCACCACTGTTTCCACCCCTTGCTTTTAGTCTATGGCCCTGTTGTACTCTGTGGCTGTGGCTATAGAGTACAGTAGAGTAGCAGTAGATGGCTGCCTGTGTCTTTTAGGAGTAGAGTGACTATTTTTTATTTTATTCTTCACATTTTTATACTGCCCTTCCTCTAAGGAGCTTGGTGTGTGTGTGTGTGTGTGTGTGTGTGTGTGTGTGTGTGTGTGTGTGTGTGTGTGTGTATACAGCCTTTGCTCCTTTTGTCCTCACAACAACCCTGTGGGGTAGGTCAGGCTGAGAGATAGCGAGTGGCCCAGGGTCACCCAAGAAGCTTCATGGCTGAGTGGGGATTTGAACCTGGATCTTCTAGGTCTGAGTCCATCACCATAACCACAATGGCAAGATAACCGCTATGGCATCATAACCACTATGGCCACCTCTGCCCCTGCCCAACCATGGACCCCAGAGTTCACCAGGCCCCATATGTTGGCTAGCTGTGAACAGGATTCTGAACTAATGAGTGCTTTGCTCTGATCCACCAGGAATCTGCTTGTGTTGTTGTTGTTATTAATATTTATATAATCTGCTTTTCAACCAAGAACAAAAGAACATGGCCTTAGGACATGAAACCTGAATTGCTCAACACGTTCCCAGAGGCTCCTCCAAAGACAGAATAAGGACAGTGTTTTTTCCAAGGATCATGATGTAGGGACTATTTTGGCTACACAGGGATAGTCGAAGTGTGTATATATTCTCAGAAGGCAAAAAATTGGGCAAGCACAGACATCATTAAGCCCTCTTAGGGGTTAGTTCGTGTCTTGTGAAGATGCTGCTGAGAAGTGATTCTTTTCAGGCACAGAAAGCAATCAGCCGACCTTTGAGTCTCTCCTGCTCAATTTTGTGACAATGGTGTTGTTTCAGCCTGTGGCGGCTCTTGCAGCAAGCTGAGGGTTCTTTGGGATCTGAGGAAGGAGCCACTCCAGTCCAAGGCTGGGGGGGGGGGAGCTCTTTATTCCAAAGCAAAGCAAGGCAAATGAGACAAGACTTACAAGGTGCTGGCAGGGTGCTGTGAAGGTGTCAAGGGTCAGGGGCTACTGCTAAGTTAGTGCAAGGCTATATGGGGAAGTGCTCAGTTAATCGGTGCTTAATTGGCTGGAATTCAACGAATGGTAGAGGAGTAGGGCTGTTGCAGGGGTGATCAGGCTGCAAGCAGGTGGGAAACGAAGACATTTCCAAGGCCATAGCGAGTGGGCCTTTGCCACAGGTGATGGTGATGAGGATTGGAGGATGTCCTTGTCCAATCCGCTTCAGACAGGGCCCTTGCGGCCAAGTCCCTGCTGCCTCCCATAGCAACAGAACCGGCAAGGACTCTGGGATGTTGGGAGGCAGACAGACGGTTTCGGGCCCCACACAGGTGTTGCTGTGCCGGGGCCGGGAGTGGTGGTCAGTTGCCCCCCTTGGTAGAGTGGCAGCTTTCTGCCTTCTCCGCTGAGGGGAAGGGGGGGCGATGGCATTTACCACTATTGCATGGCAAATGCTGCAATGCATTCTGGGGTGATGCTGGGAGGAGAAAGCAGCTCCCGTGTGACCCGGACGTTGGTCTTTCTAGGCTAAAAATAGCTCTAGTGGCTGGGAAATGGTACAATTTGACTGCAAAAAGATAAGAAATGTGATTTTGGCACTTTTTTTGCTTTTAAAGTGCTTTAGGGTGCAATCCTAATCTGGAGTTAGGCTGGCACATTAGGCTAGCAAAGTTTGGCTGGCACAAGGGCCACCATAAAGTGCATTTGGACCACTCTCAGAGTCAGGGAGGATGGCGTACATCTGTGTGCTGGCCAAGCGTGGACCAAACATGCTTTACGGTGGCCCTTGTGCTGGCCAAACTTTGCTGGCCTAACTGCACTGGCCTAACACCAGGTTAGGATTGCGCTCTTAAATGTGTACTCCAGTATCAGGGGTGAGTCAAACCCACAGATGCCACACCCACAGCCGGTAAAGGGGGGGGTTATATATAACAAAGTAATTTTTAGGTGGGGGGGGGAGAGAGAGAGAGAGAGAGAGAGAGGTTTTACATATATAACATAGGAATTTAAGCCAAAAACAATGCCTTTTATTAAAAAGCATATAAAAAGCACACACACACACACACACACACACACACACACACTCACACACACACACACACACACACACACACACACACAGGGAAAGGGAAAGGTTTCCCCATGACCGAATGGTCTAGTCGTGCCCGACTGTAGGGGGCAGTGCTCATCTCTGTTTCTAAGCCTGTAGAGCCGGTGTTTGTCCAAGGACAAGTTTCCGTGGTCATATGGCCAGCATGACTATATGCCGTAGGGTGCGGAACACTGTTACCTTCCCACTGAAGTGGTCCCTAATTATCTACTTGCATTTTTAGGTGCCTTCAAACTGCTAGGTCGGCAGGAACTGGGACAAGCGATGGGAGCTCACTCCGTTGCGTGGTCTTGAACTCCCAACCTTCCGGTCAGAAAGCTCAGCAGCAGTGGTTTAACCTATGTATATATGTGGTAGAAATAATATATATTTCTGGTGAATCTCAGATGTAAAGGAATAGTAAGGTTGGCACACCTATCGGGAGAACTGCTGCAATGAATGCCCAGAAGAGTAAGCAATCAATCTGGACTGGGGCGAAGCACGGCATCCATCTGGTGCAGGTAAGGTGTTGGCATTTCTTAAAAGGATGCCAGCTAGTCAGGCCATCTGTCATGGCTGAGGGAGGAGGTGGAGGTGGCCGTGGGTAGCGACAGCGGCTCTTGGAAAAGGAACTCTTGGCAGGAGAATCAGAGGCACAGAATCGCTTCTCAACCCAAGATATGAAAAGATGAAGGGAAGACCAGGGAAGAGCAGGTGAAGCTGGAAAAAAAGGAGATTCGTGTCTCTTTGACCCGAGCAAGCCGAGAAGCGGAGGATGCCCTTGGTTGAAGTCCATCGTAGGGAAGTTGAACTCTGGGTCCACTGAGGAGGAGAGTCTCATAAAGCATTCATGGCGAATAGTACATTGTACAGTACATCAGAGCAGCTTCAGGCACTGCAATAACTGCTGCTGTCAGGCAGATGTTCACTGACTTCTGCTCTGATGTCCAAAGGAGGACTTGCCTTGGAGGGATGCGCTGCAGTGGAAGCACAAGGCGCACTTGCACATTGGTTTGAGGCACCGGCTGCACCTCCTGCTGCGGCTCCCATAATGGGGTGATGGGCTGAGAAAGCGAAACTGATTCTTGCTCCTCTGCTTGCTGTGGCACGTCAGTGTTGTGTGTGGTTGTGTTTGCTGACTTCTTATTTTCTTTGGTCCATTGGTATTATTATTAGCCCTGGTGTCATTTAAAACATTTGGACATTGCCTTTCTTTTTTTAAATAATCCATAGGGTGACTGAAGGTCTAATCCTGTCCTCATGATATGCTGGTGTCTCTTGTAACAGACATCCTCATGTAACAGAGATTGGGGTGAGACATAGGAGGGATGTGGGAGAGGCGAGGAAGAATTGATGTACACCAGTGGTGTCATCCAAATGATTGAGGAACAGGTACTCACTTTTGATTGGCACTTGTCGGGGTCCGCCCAATGGAAGTGATGTCATAAACCGGAAGTGATGTCATGGCAGGAAGTGAGGTCATAGCCGGAAATGATGTCATGATGCCGCCGCCGCCACGCCGCCTGCCTGCCTGCCTGCCTGCCTCCTCACATAAAGTGCAGACAACGGCTGCGGGCGTGCAGTATGCATACGCAGCTGCTGAGCCAACCAGCCGACAGGGCCAGCTTCGAGTGGGCGGGGCCAGCTCAACTTCTAGGAACCGGTACTCATGTAGTGGTGCGTAGTGGGTGCATGACATCACTGATGTACACTATATCCTAACCCAGGGGTTCCCAAACTGGTGGCTCGCAACCAACAGCCAGGGAAGCACTTCTCTCTGGCCCTTTAAGGGGCAGGGAGGGGGGAAGGTAGCAACACAATCCCCAAGATTGTGCTGCTTCTGGGGATGGGAGGAGCTGTTTTAACACCAGCCTCCAGCGTTGGAGTCCTGGGGGGTCCTGGAGGTCTGTGGAGGGCTCCCCATGCCTCCAAACATTTTTTTTTAAAGAAAAATGGGTACTTGCGGTTTCCCGATGAAAACGAGAAGTGCCCATTTTTCCTTTTTTCCTCTGCAGGGCTCCCCAGAGCCCAGGACCCCCGAGGACACCAGCACTGGAGGCTGGTAAATGTAAGAAACCCACCCCCATCCCCAGCAGCAGCGCAATCCTGGACAGCAGCAGCAGGACCCCACCCTGCAAAGACTTAGATGGTTCCTTTCTTCCACAGTGGACTTTGGGAACTACTCTCCTAACCCCTTTGCAGGCAATGGCCATGCCCTGGACACCAGACAAATGGTACACCAACCCAAAAAAGTTGGCATTGGTAAGTAACCCCATAAGGAACAATGGGGAAGGGAAAAGCATCTGACAATTGCATCTCCTACCAACAATCGTTCCCTTATCTGAAGAAGACCTCTGCAGGGTACAGCATGTGGTCCATCGGCATGCCTTCATCCACTGGGGGAGAAATTTAGTTTGGGATAGGCATAAGTGTGCAAATGCATCTATTAAAAAAAAAACTCCACTCAAACCAGAACCATTTCAGGTGAACTATTTTTCTCAGATGAAATGACTGCTGGGCCAAACATGTAGCAGTACATAGAATCAGAGGGGCCTACAAGGTCATCTAGTCCAACCGCCTGCCTGTAGCAGGAATTCCTTTTAGAACATCTCCAGCGAGCGCCTGTCAAGCTTCCGCTTGAAGGTCTCCAGTGACGGAGAATCTACCACCTTCCTCGGCAATCGATTCCAGTGTCAGACCGCCCTTATCGTCAAGAAATTCTTCCTGGTGTCAAGCTGGAATCTCCTCTCTTGCAGTTTGTACCCATTGGACCTGGTTCTACTGTCAAGGGCAGATGAGAACAAATTTGTCCCTTCTTCCTTATGACAGCCCTTCGAATATTTGACGAGTGCTATCATATCCCCTCTCCGCCTTCCCTCCTCCAGGGTAAACATATCAAGTTTCCTCAACCTTTCCTTGTAGGCCTTGTTTTCCATCTTCAATGTATGAAGATTTCTGTGAGTATTGGCAAACACACACACAAACCCAGAATATCTGAAAATCTGCCTAAGTGTCAACCCCCACAGAGATATAAAGTAGAAACTCTCCTGAAATATTTACTTGAGTAAAGAACTTGGCATTCTTTACGTCAGCATTGGTGCGACAAAGGGCCATTCTGAGCATCTTGTCTTTATAATAGATCAAATGAGAATTGGTTCTGTATTGAATGGGTACCCAAGAGGCTCCCTGTCTGCTGTGTTCATTCTGATAAAAGCACATGGGTACCACTGAAGCTCACACATCCTCCCCCTATATATGAATCATTGCGCCACTCAACTGCAATATACATGCCATCCATGAATTAAGTAACACAGTGTATCAAGGGTCTTTTCTTAGCAATGGCATTAAAAACATTCATTGAACTCCATGGATTTAGTCTTCGTAGGAAGGCATTTTGAAGCAAAATAAATGAATGTTTTTGGAGATATATACTGGTAATAAGTGGTCTATAAGCAGTGGTGGTATCTAAAGCGGGAGGAACCGGAATGCTGGGCGGGACATACGGTTGATTGGCAGCCTGTCCGTTCCGGTCCGCCGCCTGCCTGCCCGCCACGCAGGCTGCCCCCGGTTGGCGCGCCCCACCTCTGCCCGCCCAGGCACCCGGCGCACCCCCACCCATCCCCCCTGGCAAGCAGGCGCCCCCTCTGAGGCCAGGGCAGCCTGCGCGGCAGGTGGGCAGGCTGCGGAACTGAACGGACGGGCAGCCAATCACACGTAAGTCCCACCCAGCGTACCGGTTCCTCCCGCTTTAGATACCACCACTGTCTATAAGACACACTTGCGTGCGTACATGTTGTGACAGTCCCATAATATTTTTGCTTCAGGATTTCAAACTAGGGAAGGGGATTATTCAGAAAACCTTTTCTTGCTAAAGAGACCTTAAGACTCAAGTGAACGGTGAGGTTTAATGCATTTTTGCTGAGGCCCCTTTCAAAGATCTTTCAAGGGGTCATCAGGGATTGCATGTCCACCACTGCAACCCGTAGGTTCCACTGACTCCCGGAAGTCAGCAGTGGGGTGAGATTCTGGTGTGGGCAGGGAGGAGATCTGAGGGAAAGGGAGAGAAGGGGGCAGTTCAGGGAGGGGGGTGGGTGAATCCCTGACCCCAATCATTGCACCAGGATCCTATCCTCTCTTTCCTAGGCCACACCTCCTCCTTTCTCTCATTGTGCCAGCTATATAGCTGGTGTGGGTCCGAGGACCCATAGGCTGCCAGAAGGCCTCCCCAGAGGTGAGTATATTTTTACGTACCTGTCGCCCGGGCCGCGACCCCCCGAGCCAGGGCTCCCCACTGGGGGGATACTTACCAGCCAAGCCGGGGGGAGAAGAGCAGGATCGCCCAGAGGTTGACTGCGGCCTGGCCGACGGCCCGCGGCGATCCCCGGCAAGCCGCGCCACTCCCGCTGCCCCCGCGGGGGAAGGCAGGGGGGCCTCCGAGCCCCAGGAAGGGTGGACGCCACCCCCGGGGAGAGAGAAGGCCGCGCCGCGCCGCACAAGGCAGGAGAGCCTCAGCACGCAGCGCTGGGGGCCTCTGTCCTCCAGGGCACCGAGCGATGACGTCATCGCCGGCGCCCAGCGCGAGATCGCGCGAGATCTCGCTCTGGAGGCGGGGCCAAGGGGAGCGGCACGGGGAGAACCGGCCGGGAGGTTCATAAGGAGCCAGGCCGGCGGCGGGGATGGACGTTCCTCCACTGGCTGGAGGGCGAGCGGGGGAGCGACCGTCCCAGAGCCTAGGCTGCCACCTACGCTCTCGCCTGACCGTTGCCGGACTGGGGCCTGGGAAGCCCCGCTCCTTGCCGCACCCCCTCCTTGGGCCTGCCCTTGGCCCGAGCTTGCCCGAGCTGGCGGAGCCTCGGGGGAAGGAGGGTTTTGGGGTACCTCTGGCCCCCTGTGGAGGGAGTCTGCCCACACGCCACCTGCGAGGTCCCTCAAGGGCAGGGCACAGGAGACCAGGCCGGGGACCCTCACCGTAGAACCCCCACTTACCTCACGCCGCCGGTCCATCTAAATAGAGGAAAGGAGGCCTGTGACAGGAACAGGACCTCCATTGCCTGAGTCGCCAACCTACGCCACTAGGGGGCGTCCTAATGAATGTAAAGGCACTTACCGCAATAAACCGTCTACACCGCAACGCGGCTCGGCTATCATCTGTCACCTCTCGCCGCCCCAAGGTCTGGGCCCACCGTGCTGTGAGTACCGCCCCCACTTCTCCCGCAGCCCCCATGGATGACGTCACAGTACCTCTGACTGGCATTCTGATCTACCCTTCCACCAGCTGCCGTGTGTGTTGTATCAGCACAGCTTCATCATGGACAATGATGGTACATCAGATTGGGCTGAAAAGAGTAGCTATAGATTGAAAAATGATGATGGAACATCCCTGGATGTATCAAGAAAAGATGCTTTAAGAGAGGTTAATCTATAAGGATTGAAACATTATTTCCATTGCAGAACAGAGGACTCTGCTGTCAAGTACAAGAAATGACTGGAATTTTAGAGCAGTTAACAGCTCGATCCTATCCCCCAATCCATGGTGTGGGTTGAAAAATGAAAGCGGGGGGAGAATATCCTGGTGCAAGTTCCTGCCTCTGGCATCCATTCTCTCCAACCCAGTCCCCAACTCCTGTCCTCCCCACCTTCAGACTCTCTCCCTTTATACCCCTCCCTGCCCTCTCTTCATTGCCAATAATACCTTGCTGCCAACTTATCAGGGTTGATGCAGTCTGGGCTCCACAGTGATAGGGATGCAGGGGTGCTGCCTGCATGTTCATGTTGCTATGTTCCTGTTGGTGCTGGGCCTTTTACAACAGAGGAGATACACTGTTGTCAAATACCTATAGGATTGGACCTTAATATTAGCAATGTCAGTAGGATATTTCACTGCAAAAGTCGTGCTTTTGGTGGGTCCAAAATGTTACACACACACACACACACACACACACACACACACACACACACACACA
>JAJKFI010018620.1:0-21240 GCA_029204185.1 Lerista edwardsae | reverse complement strand
TTATTATTATTATTATTATTATTATTATTATTATTATTATTATTATTGAAATTTGTGTGTGCATGTGTGCACTGGCGTAGCTAGCAAATTTGAAGCCCAGTGCGAAGTTGAAAATGATGGCCCCCCCCACTCGGACGTGACATCTGCGCGTGACGTCACTGTCACTGTTTTTTTAAATTGAAAAATAAAA
Organism: Lerista edwardsae; assembly: GCA_029204185.1. Lineage (NCBI taxonomy): Eukaryota > Metazoa > Chordata > Lepidosauria > Squamata > Scincidae > Lerista > Lerista edwardsae. The sequence goes on along the minus strand of JAJKFI010018620.1, from coordinate 21,050 downwards.
AATCGCCCCCCTACCCCTACCCAGCCCCCCTTCTCACCCCCAAGCTCTCAGAGCATCCGTGCTCCCCACCGCCGCCGCCTCAACAAAGCAAAAAACCTGGAGCTTTTTGCAAGCGGCGGCAACAGCGAACACGGTCTCCTGCTGCTTCCTGCCCTTGCTCCACTGCGCCCCCCGCCAGCCAGCCTGCATCAGCCCCTGTGGACCTGGAAGAGGGGTGGTGGTCTCCTTCTCCCTGCCTTTCCATAGAAAAGATTCCTGCTGAAGCACACACCGGCTGCCTTCCTCCTCCTGCCCCTCGCAGGTTGAGCCGGTCGCTGTGGGCGGTGCATTCCAGGGAGGGCGCCAAAAAAAAAGCCCCAGCTCACCTCCGTCTCCTCTCACCGAATGCAAGTTTAAAAGTGAGCGGTGGCGCCTGGAACTTAGAGGAGCGCGGGAGAGGCCCGTTGTTATTGGGTGCTGCAGCAGTTAGTGCAACAACGCAGGGCTCGGGAGGGAGAGGGGAGGCGGGCCAGGGGTTCCCCGAGTGTGAGGGGGGCGCGGGGCCTCCCTCGGCCAGCGTCCTGTCAGCAGATGCAGTTGCTCATTTTCGGTGGTGGCGGGGGGCAGCTGGTGTCACCCCCCCCCAAGGCCAGCACGTGGGGCGTTTGCACTCCTTGCCATCCCTCAGGTCCGCCATTGTTCCCAAGTCACTTCCAGTTGACGTCATCATAATTCCATTGTTGCCAACTTACCAGGTTCCCAGCTTACCAAAGCACAGCCATATTGCATAGTAACTTGTATATGGCTGCGGAAATATGTAACTGTTTTCCATCTTTGCTGTCATTGTTCTCACATAGGCCTCATTTGTAATGTTCTCAAGTCAATGTTGCTAAAGTTCATAATTCAGGGCTGTTGGCCCTGTACAATAGATAAGGTGCTGGTTCCAGCTAGCAGAACCTCCTCCCTTATCAAAATTGTCATGGCATTCTCATGGCCCAGTTAGCTTAGAGCATCTCATGCTCCAGCCCCTATGATGTAATTTCTAACCAAGCAAGAACTTGGGGGAAAAAGAGGGGGGAGTATAAAAGTGCTTGTAATGTATATATTTTTTGCCTTTCTCTCTGAGATTGGTCCGCCTGCGCAGGCGTAAATAAACATGAACCTAATACTCTCTCGTTTGGTTGTTTGCCTTTTTAAATGCAATCCCTACCACAGAAACCATACTTTGCCTACTTTCGGCAACACCATCTCGCATGCCTTTCTTCGTTGGTCAGGACAAATCGAAATATGCACACTGTCAAGTGCTGGTACACCGAAGACGTCTCCACGCAAGCAGGCAAAGTGAGACATCAGAAACAGAAAGCCAAAGAAACTCTTTCTTCCCAGCCCTCTGCCAAATGAAGCTGTCGGTCCTTCCTGTACATAATTGGTGACGAGCAGAAAGCTTTTTTGATTCTCGGGAAAGTCCGCCAGGTTTGTTCTGCTTGATTCCCTCAGAATTTTGCAAGGGGGATTCAGCCTGAAGGGCTGTTAACAGCTCCATACAGCCCTCCCTGCAAAGTCCAGGATTTGCCTGCCTCCAAATGTAGATGAAATGATGCTTTGCTTTTGCTCTCAAGAGGGGTTTTGCAAAACTGGAGACTCGTCAGGCTTGAGATAATTGAGGCCTTCCCATTCAAACACCCAGCACTGCAAATCCACAAGCTTCTTGGCCGGAGAGACAAAAATCCAGAGCAAGTTATGTCTTAGACCAGTGGTTCTCAAACTTTTTAGACTGGGACTCACTGCTTAGAATGGCACTCATGTCGGGTCCCACCGGAAGTGATGTCATTAAGCTGGAAGTGATGTCATAGCCAGAAGTGACATCATCAAGCAGGAAGTGCCATCATTGTGACATAATAAAATGACACTCCTGAAACACAAACTGGCATTCCTGGACTGCAGCGATTGTACAACCATGAAATATCTCTGACTTAAAGCAAGATTAGGACAAAATATTATATGAAAGCAGTGAACTAAAAACAATGTTTAGAAACATCCTCACTTGAAAATTCAACATTCACAAGAGGAATATAGCAAGAGTGAGGTCTGCAGCTTCCAAGATGGCTGCTCCTGGCTGTCCACGGCCCACCTGGCATCATGTTGCAACCCCCCAAGTGAGTCCCGACCCACAATTTGAATAACATTGTTTTAGACTGATTGATTTAGACCCAGAGTTCCCATCTGAATCGGGCACACTTTTTAACCCCCCAACCCTGACAAACACCACCACCCCGAAAGCCATATAAGTCAAAAAGTATTTCAGTCAATAGAAACTGCAGTTTGCTTTTTACTTACCGCGCAATCCAGTGCAATTTTTTTTGCGCAGCGGTGTGACAGCACCAACACAGCCTAGATTGCATCTTGCACAGGAATTTCAGTGTTGACCATGCCCAGATAGCACTGACTTTTACCTTACAGAAAAATCACACCGCCGTAGTCCTAAGAATATGTACTGTACTGCTTCTGAGCCCCTTTCCTGCCTTGAGAGACAGACCAAGTGAAAATGGAGCCACAATGCCACACATATGGCAAGTAACGGCCTCATTAAAAGCAACCTGTTTGACAGCTGAAGTGCATTGGTGGGCTTGCGCCACGGAACTGACAGGCGAGAACCACCCTGAATGGTTTCTGCCAAGTTTCCTCCTCCTTTCTTTCCCTTCCCCCTCCTGACCTCCTGGACAATTTGAAAGGTTGTCCATCTCCCTTTGCCATCGAATGTAGACTTTTATCCTCCACTGTCAGTTCAAGGGACAGGTAACTCGGGAACAGGAAGAACAGCCTGCAATCTGTCTCCCTGTCTCTCATCTCGAAATGTTTTCTGCTTCTCCCAGGTCTGCATTATGTGCATTTATGGTAATGTGGGAGAAAAAAAGAGTGAAACAATTCTTTGTCCAGAAATACACCCCATTTGGGGGATCTTCTGTGCTCTTTCCACGTTAAGAGGCAGTATCATTTTCCAAACAACTCCTCATTTTCAGTTGCAGTTAAGTACATTAGAAGTGAAGCAGCTTGTTCAGTCTTTATGGGCAGCCCAATCCTAACCTGTGCTGGATCAGGATAACTCCAGGTTAGGATTGCGCTCTTAGATGCAGGGCAGGCCAGCTGTAAAGTGTGTTTGGACCACTCTCGGAGTTAGCGGGGATGGTGCACAACTGCGTGTTGGCCTCTCTCACTCTGAGATTGGTCCAAACATACTTTACGGCGGCCCTTGTGCCGGCCATACTTTGCTGGCCTAACTGTGCCAGCCTAATTCCAGGTTAGGATTGCGCTCTAATGCAGGGTAGGAGGCAGCAGGAGCTTACCATGGGGCATGCGGATGTTTGTGCCCTTACCCAGGGGTAAACCCAGGCAGCCCTATGGGGCTGCTTGGACCTGCGCCAACAAAATAGCAGGTGCAGGTCCAAGAGGCTTGGATTGGGGCTACATGGCCCAGGAACGGGGATTGTTGTTGTTGTTCAGTTGCTAAGTCATGTCCGACTCTTCGCGACCCCATGGACCACAGCATGCCAGGCCTCCCTGTCCTCCACTAGCTTCCGGAGTTCGCCCAATTTCATGTTCATTGCTTCGGTGACACTGTCTAACCATCTCATCCTCTGCCGCCCCCTTCTCCTTTTGCCTTCGATCTTTCCCAGCATGAGGGTCTTTTCTAAAGAGTCCTCTCTTCTCATGAGATGGCCAAAGTATTTGAGCCTCAGCTTCAGGATTTGTCCTTCCAGGGAGCAATCAGGCTTGACTTTCTGTAGGATACCCCCGATTGGATCTCCTTGCAGTCCAGGGGACTCTCATGAGTTCTTTTCAACACCATAATTCGAAAGCATCTATTCTTCGGCGCTCTGCCTTTCTTATTGTCCAGCTCTCACAGCCATACACTGCTACTGGGAAAACCATCGCTTTGACCATGCGAACCTTTGTTGGCAGGGTGATGTCTCGGCTTTTTATTAAGGAACGGGGATTAGAATCTGGCCAAAGAGCCGGATTCGGAATCCATTCCCTCTCCCAAGTCTGGGCCACCCATGGGGCCACCCTCCATCTGCCCTCCCCCTTCCTGGCTGCCTTTACCTCTCATTTTAACTCTCTGGAGTTCCCGATTCCCCTACAGAATTTCCAACAACATTTTGAACTGCCTTTGCTCTCCTGTTGCTGCCACCCTCCTGCTCTTTCATCTCCCACATATGTTCTAATGATTATTCATCGTTTGCCGTGAGCCAGAGGCTCCTTCCATTCTCAGTGGCTGCCACATCTCTGCCTCTGGAGACTTTGATATTCTGCTTTTCACGGACTGGCGTGTTTCATTCTGCATCCTCCCAAGCCCCTGATGGGAGTTGGCGTCACTACTGGGCACTCTGGGGCTTCCCGCAGGGAGCCATTCACATCCAGACTTGCTTTCTGAAATGTATCTGTAACGTTTGTTTCAGGGCACAATCCTAACCTGGAGTTAGACCGGCAGAGTAATGCCAGCAAAGTTTGGCCGGACAAGGGACACACGCATGGGTTGGGCAACCTCCTCACATTAATAGTAGGCTACTTCAGAATGCCAGGTGCAAGGCAGTGGCAACAGGATGTAAACATCTTCTTGTCCCCTGGGCTCCTTGAGGCACCTGGTGGGCCGCTGTGAGATAAAGGAAGCTGGACTAGATGGGCCTTTGGCCTGATCCAGCACGGCTTTTCTTGTGTTCTTATGGGCTGCCCAGCAGGAACACTCTGCTTGGTATGTTGTTGAGCTACAATCCTCCCAATTCTGTCTTCTCCATCTACACATCCACCTACTGTGGGGAATTCATTAGTGGAGGCACAGATTGTCCCCCTACTCATAGGAAAAGAACTGAGACTCACCTGTTGGCCTCTTGGCACTTGCATCTGAGTTGCCAGATGATGGAACCGTCGCAACACAAATGTGCTCCTGCTTTGTGGTAACAGACGAAAACCTGGGCATGAAAGCGGCAGTTACAAATGAAATGTTTGCTTTGGCCGAGCTCTATGAAATGAAGCACTGGCACTGTTCAAGAGTGGAGAAACAAGCGGGGATCATTGAGAAGCTTCACGAATGAATGGCATTAACTAGTCCCGATGCAGGTGTGCCCCTGTATCCACTGATTCGGTATCCACAGTTTCAGTTATCCACAGATATCATGGGTACAGGGAAGCCTATTAAAAAGATTGGGGAACATTAAACAAATCTCTTTATTTTTACCTTGTTGCAGCAAAACCACTGATGTTCCTCTATATTTAAAAAGGTGTCCCCAGTATCCACGGTTTTGAGTCCGGAACGGAACCCCAGCAGATACCGGGACATGGCAGTAGTTGTTATAGCCCAATCCTCCGCACATTTACTCAGAAGTCATTCCAGACGCAGATCTTACCTGTAGCACCCCATGGCACGAGCCATGGGGTGCGGAGCAGCGGTGGGGCACCATTGCGCGCGGTCTGGGAGAGACCGCACGGTTTCTCGCCCTCCCACCCGCCCACGCCTCCCTTACGCTCCGAAAATAGAGCGTTTCCAGGGTAAGGGAGGCGTGTCTGCGTGACGCGCGGGGGCGGGGTGGGGGCGCGGTTTCAGCGCCTGCCATGGGGCGCACTCCCGGCCCCGACTGCCTCTGAGTCATTCTCACTGAGTTCTGCAGGTGTTCTCCCAAGAACGTATGTGCAAAGTTGCAGGGTTAAATCTATGCTCTTCTGGAGACGAGTTGCCATTCAAGAAGTTGCGATTTTTCATGCGCTTGATTGCACAGCGGGGCTCCTGTGGTGTGGCCTTAATGGTGTGACGTGTGTGTACGTTTCAAGATGTGAGATGAACGGCTGGCCATCCTCTGGGAGATCCAAAAAATGTGGAGATGCGTATCTGCCAGGGTCACTGCCTCAGTCGCTGCCGCTCAGCGAGCCCCGCTGAATTTCCCATGCAGACAGAAAAAGAAAGCAGGCAGCAGAAAAGGGATCATTAGTAACAGCCGGAGACAGCGTTCGCTGTTCATGCCTGAGAGTATGAAACAAGATTTATCTGTAAATAAACAACCATGCTTTCACACCAGAAAAGGACGGGCCAAAGATGGATTGGCGATGAGGAAATCAAGAATTTCTCCTTGCCGAGAAATCCATATAATACGGCTGTGAGATGCTTTTGGTGCGCATTAGGGTAAGTGCTGCTTTCCTGGGGCTGTTTTGCATGGCACTGAAAATAACATCGAGCCCAGCGCAATGCCGTTATGCAAATCTATGGTACAGCCACATCTTTAGCGCCAGCCAACAATTTCAAATCCTGCAAACCACTCAGGTTGCCCCATTTCGAAAAGGATATCATGGAAATTTGCACAACAAATGCGTGGATGATTAGTGGCAGGAAGGGGAAGCTGGGTTGCATATTTTAACCCTCTTCCCAGGGCACAGTCCTGGCAAGTTAGGCGGACAGCAATGTTTGGCCAGCACAAAGGACACTGAATAGAAGGAGAGTTGGCGTTAGCGGATGGACTCGATTGAGTGACCTTTAGGTTCATCCAAAGAAAGATGCAGAGACTTGTTCTAAATAGATCTTTGTATTTTAGAACATATTTACAGTTAATTGCATATAGAAATCATATCTAGCTCTCTCACTCTCCACACATCTCTCTATGAAAGCAGCTCTCAACACACTAACACTGACTAACTGACACACAGTCCAGTTAAAGCCCGTACAGAATAGCAACATTTACCTACACACATCACATGACTAGGTCTCTTGCAACAAGCACAGTTTTCCAATACATTCCAGCTTGTAAATTTATGCTAGGTTCAAATTAACATCCCAACAGACACCGTAAAGTATGTCGGGACCACCCTCAGACATGGTTCAGCACACAGACGTGCGCCATCCTCCCCGACTCCGAAAGTGCTCCAAACGCACTTTACGGTGGCCCTTGTGCCAGCCAAACTTTGCTGGCCTAAGTACAGGTTAGGATTGCACTCCCAGTCTCCTTGGGTTGATACTCTCTTGCAAAGAGATTCTATTAATGCAGAAGCTGCGCCTGTGTAGGTTCTGTCTGCACAACTGCCATTTTCAGTGTTGCCCAATTTTTTTTTGACTGGATGCTTCCTTGACCTGCTGAGCCATTGGCTGTGGCTCGCCATTAGGCCTGTACTTTGTATAGGGAGGCGGGTTTTTTGTGAGGATTCCACAGCATCCCTGGCGGGTTTCTGCGGCTCCCTGGAGAGCCACGGCTCACAATTTGGGAACCACCGGCCGTCTTTGCAGGTTGTAGATTGGAAATGCGTTAGCCCCACTCACAAGCTATGATCAGTGTGCAGGGGTTGGAGGTGGAGCCAGCAGGCACAATGGGGTTTCACTCAGGTCATTGAGCTGCGGGGAAAGAGTGGGAAAGGGCAATGAAAAGAAGGGGTTGGTGACAGGGCAGCAATGGGGCCAGATTGGATCCAGGAAGGAGTTTTGGCGGCAGTGGTGTTCACTAAGAGCGCAACCCAGTGATGTCATGCAGGGGAAACGCGGGGAAACTCAGTGCCACTAGTTAAAATTAGGGCTGACTCCGCCCACTTCACTCTCCCTCCTCCCCCCTCCCAATTCCTCTGCAAAGAGCTTTTCTTCTTGGTTGGCCGGCACTCAGAGAGTTAAAGGCAGTGATGTCATGCAGGGGGAACGGACCAGAACGGATCCTAACGGGCTCCGTGGCTGGTTCCGGGTTCCCGACAAGTGCCAATCAAAAGTGAGTTCCTGTTCCTAAATCATTTGAATGACACCACTGGCGCAACCCTAACCTGGAGTTAGTCTGGCAGCTGGACCAGCAAAATTTGGCTAGACAAGGGACACTATAAATCACTTTTGGACCACTCTTGGAGTCAGGGAAGATGGCGCATGTCTGTGGCTTGACTTCTCTGACTCCGAGTGGTCCAAACATACTTTAAGGTATCCCTTGTGCCAGCCAAACTTTCCTGTCCTAACTGTGCCAGACTAACTCCAGATTAGGGTTGCGTCCTATATCAAAGCCCCCTGCATGGGTTCAGTCCCTCAACCTGGCCCATGTGGACTTTCACCAGCGGTTCCACTGTTTCAGATCTAAGTAGGCCTGGCTGGGCTTTGGAGGCTTACCTTTGGGCAAGGGAAGATTTGTTGCCTTACCCAGGGATGACCACCGTGACTCCCCCCCCCCCCCGCAATAGGATGCAGCACAAGCCGCTTTGGTGTGGTTGCACTGGCCAGGAGAGGGAGGATAGCATTGGGCCCTAAGTGTGGCTGCCCCTACTCTGGTTGACAGGTCAATATTGTGTTGGGTTGTGTATATTCCTCTTATTAAGCTTCACACTTTTTAGTTACCTGAGTAGCTTACAGATAATCTAGATCAGTAATTCCCAAACTGTGGCTTGGAACCCACCAGTGGGTCGCGAGCGAATTTCAGGTGGGTCACGAAGCACCTAGGGCTGCCATGTTGAAAATATGGGAAGATGGGATGCTGGAATGGGGGAAGACTGTGTGGCTGTTTTGCTTGTGTCAAGGTTGTAAATAGGCTTTTCTTTCTTTCTTTCTGATTCACTTTGCTATTGGAAAAAGACTGACAAATAACCCAACTTATTGCTGTATTCTCAGGAAAGCAGCAGACTCTGGCTTTACAATGACAGCACTTCCAGCCATGCCATCACTTCTGGTGGGTCCTGGACAGACTGTCATTCTAAAAAAGTGGGTCTCATTGCTAAAAAGTTTGAGAACCACTGATCTAGATAGATAGCTGGGGGTCTGATCTATCAGGATCACAAACTGCTACAAAAGAACATAGGGCAGCTGATACGATTGCACCGTCTGTATATTTTGCTAGGGTCATTTTTTTTTTTTTTTTGCCTTCGTTGGAATCAAAATATTGGACTACGTTAACAGTTGTTCTGACTCAGGAGGGAAACTCTGGTGGTCTTAAACGCATTTTCTACCAGTGATGTGTCCAGCGAATCATTGGTAGAAATTAATATCTGTAATAGTGAGTCAACAAACAGGCTACCTTATTATTTGCTGTATTTAACTTCTCCAACCTTTCGGATTCAAAAAGGTGTCACTTATCATGGGGGAGGCGGGTAGTCCCCATCAACGCATTTCGCATTAGCTGAACTGAAAAAGGGCATCTCACACAGCAGGAGTCGGGAATGTTTTCACACAGCCCCCCCATGTAGCTTCTTTAAAGAGCTGTCCTTATATTATGCTTCTCCAGAGGAAAAGCAGTTCCCTCACATCACCAGCAGATGGAGCACTTTCTCCTGCTGAACAACATGAATTTGTGATGTTTTCCATTCACAGATCAGCAATAAAGTCAATGCAAATAGGTATAATTCAGTGGAAACCGAGAGAGCAATGTGAGGTGTCCCAGCTCAGGATGCCACTACCCCATAAAATGATGCGCATGCATGCACGCATGTATGTCAGTGGGCACAGATCCTTGGAAACCTGCACAAGTGTATTTTTGAGTTTCTATATAGTGGATTTCAAGATGAATCGAGCAATGCTTCTAGAAATCAATCAGCGTTTCTGCAGTGTACAGTAGGCCAATGTCTAGTGAACTCCAATATGCAGTTAAGACCCTGACAAGGGCATAGCAGAATGATCTTTTGGCTTGAACTGCTATTTTATGATTACAATATATACTTGATTATTGTTAGCATCAAACAGTAGCGGCTGCTGTTAAAAGAAGCCTCAGCACAGCAGAAATAAATGGTGGCACAAACAAGGCAGTAACCCATCACCTTTTTTTGGCTTGCAAAGTAATTGAAATAGAAAATGAAAAGGAGATAATTTTTTTTTTTTAAAGAGTGTTACAGATTTTAAAACGTTAGGAAAACAGGGCAAACATCGCCAACTGGTATTAAATCTAACACACCTTTTCTGTTCCTACAGAAAGAAAAGACGAACCATCATGGCACGGCTAGAACATGGGATTGATGCGGCCATGGTGGGCTGATATGTTTTACGAGGACCAAGCAAAACGTCCCCAAGTTGCGAGAGAAGTGCCAAACGTGCCAGATTTTTAAGTAAATAAATGAGGGCACAATCCTAACCTGGAGTTAGGCCAGCACAGTTAGGCCAGCAAAGTTTAGCCGGCACAAGGGACACTGTAAAGTATGCTTGGACCACTCTCAGAGTCAAGGAGGGCAACGCACAGACGTGCGCCATCCTCCCTGACACCAAAAGTGGTCCAAATGCGCTTTACGGTGTCCCTTGTGCCTGCCAAACCTTGCCGGCCTAACTGTGCTGGCCTAACTCCAGGTTAGGATTGCGCTCTCAATATGTGTGAGCTGCCCCATCACACAACTCCCATCTTCGCTCCTGACACCATCCCCTTTGGGGAGCCTGTGTTGCGCATAATGTACAAAACCTGTTTATACAGGAGCAGTTATTTTGAAAGCTATGGACATCCATAGACGTGCAGTCCACACTCCAAGATAAAGATTTAAAAATTAATAAAGGTTTAATTTTTTTTTTTAAAGATGGTAGTAGTAGTAGTGATAGCAGCAGTAAGGGCTAGAAGCATGGTGAGTTCCTTCTGTTAATCTACATGTAAAATAGCAAGGACCACAATGCAAAGGCGAGCACTACTTGCTTTAAATACTGCTTCAGATGGTTGTGGTGCAGTCCCATTCATGCCACCCTGTTGAATGATGGTGACATACCAGATTCGAGGCACACAAAAGCTGCAATCATGTCATGAAGGGGGAACGCGGGGGAACTCAGTTCCACTAGTTAAAATTAGGGCTGACTCCGCCCACTTCACTCTCCCTCCTCCCCCTCCCAATTCCTCTGCAAAGAGCTTTTCTTCTTGGTTGGCCGGCACTCAGAGAGTTAAAGGCAGCGACTCCGGATTCCTGGGGGGGGGGAAGGGCTGCAGTGGGGAAGTCCCATCCTGCACAGCCCCCTTCCTCGCTCCCTCCAGCCACACACGTGGAGTCAGCAGCAGCTCTGGTGAGTCTGCAGCCCACTGGGGAGACGGCAGTGATGTCATTCAGGGGGAACGGACCAGAACGGGCGTTCCGGATCCTAACGGGCTCCATGGCTGCTTCTGGGTGTTTTTTTTTTTTTTCCCCAACATTTGAATTTGAACTCAGTAGTGAGTTCCTGTTCCTAAATCATTTGAATGACACCACTGGCTGCAATCCTATACACACATAACCCTAACCCTATACACACAGACCAGAGACAGGCAGTGCAATCTTACAGTGCGTGCAGTGCCGGCACAACGGGGTTGAGCCGGCGCTGCACCCCTAGCGCTGATGCAGGGGCGCCGATGGGTGCCCCGCGTCAGTGCTAAGGCCATAGCGCATGTGCAGTGCCTCCCTTGCGTTGGCCAAAGCCAGCCCAGGGATTGGCGGGAGGAGGGCGGGACATGGCCGAATCCTGGGCCTGTTGGAGAGGCCGCACGGCCCCAATTTGGTCTCCTCAGATCTGTGTTCCCTCTTTAGCGGGCGCAGATTCGAGGAGTGCATAGGAAAGGCTGGAGCCTCCCTTACGGTAAGGGAAAGAATGTTCCCTTGCCACAGAGAGGCTCCAGCCTCCCCAACCCAGCGTTGGATATGGCGCTGGCCGGCCGGCCTTGCCATTCCAGCGCTGGGTTGGATTGCGCCCTAAGCTTCACAGAACTACTCAGAGTGCAATCCTAAGCAGCGCTGGACTGGTGTGGCCAATGGGCCTGCGCCATATCTAGCGCTGCTTGGGGAGACTGGAGCCTCCTCGCAGCAAGGACACCAGCCTCCCCTATGTGCTCCTCGGATCTGCGCCTGCTAAACAGCAGGCGCAGATCCAAGGCGACTGCGCAGCCCGAATCAGGACCACACTGTCTCCTGAACGGGCTTGGGATTCGGCCTTGTGGAATCCCAAGCCTGCCCCCCACCCCCGCCCCCCCCACCCCCGGCCCCCCCCCAGCCCCCCCCGTTATGCCCTCCCCTGCCCACTCCCTCCCTTGTCCCGAAATGGCGGCTTCCCTGCACCAGCCGGCTTCGGCCAACGCAAGGGAGGCACAGCATGGGTGCAACAGGACCGGCGCTGCCTGCAGTTGCGTTGCCCCTGCTCACCTTCTTGGATTGCACTGCCCATTGGGCGTACTTCTAAGTAGGCATGCATAGGAATGAACGATAAGCCCCTCACACATGCTCACATTCCACAGCATGGGAAAGTATGTTTCTTCTGTATGTTGTGGGCCCACCACACCCCTGGTAGGAGTGTTGTTTTTCCTTAGGCCACAGAGCACACAGAGCCACCGAGCTCCGAATTTCCATTCTGTTTACTTTTTTCTGGCCGCCAACACTTTCTCAGGGGTGGCAGGCCTGCTTTTCTCTTCACCATTACTAGCACAACTGCTCAACTCCTTTCCAGCCCCAGAGCGCTATCCTAACCTAGAGTTAAGCTGGCCCAGTTAGGCCAGCAAAGTTGGGCCAGCACAAGGGCCACCGTAAAGTATATTTGGACCACTCTAGGAGTCAGAGAGGCCAGTACACAGGTGTGCGCCATCCTCTCTGACTCCGAGAGTGGTCCAAACGCGCTTTATGGTGGCCCTTGTGCCAGTCAAACTTTGCTGGCCTAAACCGGGCCAGCCTAACTCCAGGCTAGGATTGTGCTCCCAGTCTTTCGCTTTGTCTGTTAAAAATGAGAGGGTGAGAACGTGTGTGTGTGTGTGTGTGTGTGTGTGTGTGTGTGTGTGAGAGAGAGAGAGAGAGAGAGAGAGAGAGAGAGAGAGAGAGAGAGAGAGAGAGAGAGAGACAGGAAAGGAGATACAATCAGCTACAAGGACAGTGTTTCCACCCAGTGTTGGGATTCAGGGGGTTCGCCCAGGTTCTATAGAACCGGTTGTTAAATGGCCGGGCCCCGCCCACTCGCTTACCTCGGCTGGCTTCGGGTTTTTTTTTTTGCTCCAGCTATGACGTCATAGAACCAGTTCTTAATTCATTTGAATTGCACCACTGTTTCCACCCCTTGCTTTTAGTCTATGGCCCTGTTGTACTCTGTGGCTGTGGCTATAGAGTACAGTAGAGTAGCAGTAGATGGCTGCCTGTGTCTTTTAGGAGTAGAGTGACTATTTTTTATTTTATTCTTCACATTTTTATACTGCCCTTCCTCTAAGGAGCTTGGTGTGTGTGTGTGTGTGTGTGTGTGTGTGTGTGTGTGTGTGTGTGTGTGTGTGTGTGTATACAGCCTTTGCTCCTTTTGTCCTCACAACAACCCTGTGGGGTAGGTCAGGCTGAGAGATAGCGAGTGGCCCAGGGTCACCCAAGAAGCTTCATGGCTGAGTGGGGATTTGAACCTGGATCTTCTAGGTCTGAGTCCATCACCATAACCACAATGGCAAGATAACCGCTATGGCATCATAACCACTATGGCCACCTCTGCCCCTGCCCAACCATGGACCCCAGAGTTCACCAGGCCCCATATGTTGGCTAGCTGTGAACAGGATTCTGAACTAATGAGTGCTTTGCTCTGATCCACCAGGAATCTGCTTGTGTTGTTGTTGTTATTAATATTTATATAATCTGCTTTTCAACCAAGAACAAAAGAACATGGCCTTAGGACATGAAACCTGAATTGCTCAACACGTTCCCAGAGGCTCCTCCAAAGACAGAATAAGGACAGTGTTTTTTCCAAGGATCATGATGTAGGGACTATTTTGGCTACACAGGGATAGTCGAAGTGTGTATATATTCTCAGAAGGCAAAAAATTGGGCAAGCACAGACATCATTAAGCCCTCTTAGGGGTTAGTTCGTGTCTTGTGAAGATGCTGCTGAGAAGTGATTCTTTTCAGGCACAGAAAGCAATCAGCCGACCTTTGAGTCTCTCCTGCTCAATTTTGTGACAATGGTGTTGTTTCAGCCTGTGGCGGCTCTTGCAGCAAGCTGAGGGTTCTTTGGGATCTGAGGAAGGAGCCACTCCAGTCCAAGGCTGGGGGGGGGGGAGCTCTTTATTCCAAAGCAAAGCAAGGCAAATGAGACAAGACTTACAAGGTGCTGGCAGGGTGCTGTGAAGGTGTCAAGGGTCAGGGGCTACTGCTAAGTTAGTGCAAGGCTATATGGGGAAGTGCTCAGTTAATCGGTGCTTAATTGGCTGGAATTCAACGAATGGTAGAGGAGTAGGGCTGTTGCAGGGGTGATCAGGCTGCAAGCAGGTGGGAAACGAAGACATTTCCAAGGCCATAGCGAGTGGGCCTTTGCCACAGGTGATGGTGATGAGGATTGGAGGATGTCCTTGTCCAATCCGCTTCAGACAGGGCCCTTGCGGCCAAGTCCCTGCTGCCTCCCATAGCAACAGAACCGGCAAGGACTCTGGGATGTTGGGAGGCAGACAGACGGTTTCGGGCCCCACACAGGTGTTGCTGTGCCGGGGCCGGGAGTGGTGGTCAGTTGCCCCCCTTGGTAGAGTGGCAGCTTTCTGCCTTCTCCGCTGAGGGGAAGGGGGGGCGATGGCATTTACCACTATTGCATGGCAAATGCTGCAATGCATTCTGGGGTGATGCTGGGAGGAGAAAGCAGCTCCCGTGTGACCCGGACGTTGGTCTTTCTAGGCTAAAAATAGCTCTAGTGGCTGGGAAATGGTACAATTTGACTGCAAAAAGATAAGAAATGTGATTTTGGCACTTTTTTTGCTTTTAAAGTGCTTTAGGGTGCAATCCTAATCTGGAGTTAGGCTGGCACATTAGGCTAGCAAAGTTTGGCTGGCACAAGGGCCACCATAAAGTGCATTTGGACCACTCTCAGAGTCAGGGAGGATGGCGTACATCTGTGTGCTGGCCAAGCGTGGACCAAACATGCTTTACGGTGGCCCTTGTGCTGGCCAAACTTTGCTGGCCTAACTGCACTGGCCTAACACCAGGTTAGGATTGCGCTCTTAAATGTGTACTCCAGTATCAGGGGTGAGTCAAACCCACAGATGCCACACCCACAGCCGGTAAAGGGGGGGGTTATATATAACAAAGTAATTTTTAGGTGGGGGGGGGAGAGAGAGAGAGAGAGAGAGAGAGGTTTTACATATATAACATAGGAATTTAAGCCAAAAACAATGCCTTTTATTAAAAAGCATATAAAAAGCACACACACACACACACACACACACACACACACACTCACACACACACACACACACACACACACACACACACAGGGAAAGGGAAAGGTTTCCCCATGACCGAATGGTCTAGTCGTGCCCGACTGTAGGGGGCAGTGCTCATCTCTGTTTCTAAGCCTGTAGAGCCGGTGTTTGTCCAAGGACAAGTTTCCGTGGTCATATGGCCAGCATGACTATATGCCGTAGGGTGCGGAACACTGTTACCTTCCCACTGAAGTGGTCCCTAATTATCTACTTGCATTTTTAGGTGCCTTCAAACTGCTAGGTCGGCAGGAACTGGGACAAGCGATGGGAGCTCACTCCGTTGCGTGGTCTTGAACTCCCAACCTTCCGGTCAGAAAGCTCAGCAGCAGTGGTTTAACCTATGTATATATGTGGTAGAAATAATATATATTTCTGGTGAATCTCAGATGTAAAGGAATAGTAAGGTTGGCACACCTATCGGGAGAACTGCTGCAATGAATGCCCAGAAGAGTAAGCAATCAATCTGGACTGGGGCGAAGCACGGCATCCATCTGGTGCAGGTAAGGTGTTGGCATTTCTTAAAAGGATGCCAGCTAGTCAGGCCATCTGTCATGGCTGAGGGAGGAGGTGGAGGTGGCCGTGGGTAGCGACAGCGGCTCTTGGAAAAGGAACTCTTGGCAGGAGAATCAGAGGCACAGAATCGCTTCTCAACCCAAGATATGAAAAGATGAAGGGAAGACCAGGGAAGAGCAGGTGAAGCTGGAAAAAAAGGAGATTCGTGTCTCTTTGACCCGAGCAAGCCGAGAAGCGGAGGATGCCCTTGGTTGAAGTCCATCGTAGGGAAGTTGAACTCTGGGTCCACTGAGGAGGAGAGTCTCATAAAGCATTCATGGCGAATAGTACATTGTACAGTACATCAGAGCAGCTTCAGGCACTGCAATAACTGCTGCTGTCAGGCAGATGTTCACTGACTTCTGCTCTGATGTCCAAAGGAGGACTTGCCTTGGAGGGATGCGCTGCAGTGGAAGCACAAGGCGCACTTGCACATTGGTTTGAGGCACCGGCTGCACCTCCTGCTGCGGCTCCCATAATGGGGTGATGGGCTGAGAAAGCGAAACTGATTCTTGCTCCTCTGCTTGCTGTGGCACGTCAGTGTTGTGTGTGGTTGTGTTTGCTGACTTCTTATTTTCTTTGGTCCATTGGTATTATTATTAGCCCTGGTGTCATTTAAAACATTTGGACATTGCCTTTCTTTTTTTAAATAATCCATAGGGTGACTGAAGGTCTAATCCTGTCCTCATGATATGCTGGTGTCTCTTGTAACAGACATCCTCATGTAACAGAGATTGGGGTGAGACATAGGAGGGATGTGGGAGAGGCGAGGAAGAATTGATGTACACCAGTGGTGTCATCCAAATGATTGAGGAACAGGTACTCACTTTTGATTGGCACTTGTCGGGGTCCGCCCAATGGAAGTGATGTCATAAACCGGAAGTGATGTCATGGCAGGAAGTGAGGTCATAGCCGGAAATGATGTCATGATGCCGCCGCCGCCACGCCGCCTGCCTGCCTGCCTGCCTGCCTCCTCACATAAAGTGCAGACAACGGCTGCGGGCGTGCAGTATGCATACGCAGCTGCTGAGCCAACCAGCCGACAGGGCCAGCTTCGAGTGGGCGGGGCCAGCTCAACTTCTAGGAACCGGTACTCATGTAGTGGTGCGTAGTGGGTGCATGACATCACTGATGTACACTATATCCTAACCCAGGGGTTCCCAAACTGGTGGCTCGCAACCAACAGCCAGGGAAGCACTTCTCTCTGGCCCTTTAAGGGGCAGGGAGGGGGGAAGGTAGCAACACAATCCCCAAGATTGTGCTGCTTCTGGGGATGGGAGGAGCTGTTTTAACACCAGCCTCCAGCGTTGGAGTCCTGGGGGGTCCTGGAGGTCTGTGGAGGGCTCCCCATGCCTCCAAACATTTTTTTTTAAAGAAAAATGGGTACTTGCGGTTTCCCGATGAAAACGAGAAGTGCCCATTTTTCCTTTTTTCCTCTGCAGGGCTCCCCAGAGCCCAGGACCCCCGAGGACACCAGCACTGGAGGCTGGTAAATGTAAGAAACCCACCCCCATCCCCAGCAGCAGCGCAATCCTGGACAGCAGCAGCAGGACCCCACCCTGCAAAGACTTAGATGGTTCCTTTCTTCCACAGTGGACTTTGGGAACTACTCTCCTAACCCCTTTGCAGGCAATGGCCATGCCCTGGACACCAGACAAATGGTACACCAACCCAAAAAAGTTGGCATTGGTAAGTAACCCCATAAGGAACAATGGGGAAGGGAAAAGCATCTGACAATTGCATCTCCTACCAACAATCGTTCCCTTATCTGAAGAAGACCTCTGCAGGGTACAGCATGTGGTCCATCGGCATGCCTTCATCCGCTGGGGGAGAAATTTAGTTTGGGATAGGCATAAGTGTGCAAATGCATCTATTAAAAAAAAAACTCCACTCAAACCAGAACCATTTCAGGTGAACTATTTTTCTCAGATGAAATGACTGCTGGGCCAAACATGTAGCAGTACATAGAATCAGAGGGGCCTACAAGGTCATCTAGTCCAACCGCCTGCCTGTAGCAGGAATTCCTTTTAGAACATCTCCAGCGAGCGCCTGTCAAGCTTCCGCTTGAAGGTCTCCAGTGACGGAGAATCTACCACCTTCCTCGGCAATCGATTCCAGTGTCAGACCGCCCTTATCGTCAAGAAATTCTTCCTGGTGTCAAGCTGGAATCTCCTCTCTTGCAGTTTGTACCCATTGGACCTGGTTCTACTGTCAAGGGCAGATGAGAACAAATTTGTCCCTTCTTCCTTATGACAGCCCTTCGAATATTTGACGAGTGCTATCATATCCCCTCTCCGCCTTCCCTCCTCCAGGGTAAACATATCAAGTTTCCTCAACCTTTCCTTGTAGGCCTTGTTTTCCATCTTCAATGTATGAAGATTTCTGTGAGTATTGGCAAACACACACACAAACCCAGAATATCTGAAAATCTGCCTAAGTGTCAACCCCCACAGAGATATAAAGTAGAAACTCTCCTGAAATATTTACTTGAGTAAAGAACTTGGCATTCTTTACGTCAGCATTGGTGCGACAAAGGGCCATTCTGAGCATCTTGTCTTTATAATAGATCAAATGAGAATTGGTTCTGTATTGAATGGGTACCCAAGAGGCTCCCTGTCTGCTGTGTTCATTCTGATAAAAGCACATGGGTACCACTGAAGCTCACACATCCTCCCCCTATATATGAATCATTGCGCCACTCAACTGCAATATACATGCCATCCATGAATTAAGTAACACAGTGTATCAAGGGTCTTTTCTTAGCAATGGCATTAAAAACATTCATTTATTTTGCTTCAAAATGCCTTCCTACGAAGACTAAATCCATGGAGTTCAATGAATGTTTTTGGAGATATATACTGGTAATAAGTGGTCTATAAGCAGTGGTGGTATCTAAAGCGGGAGGAACCGGAATGCTGGGCGGGACATACGGTTGATTGGCAGCCTGTCCGTTCCGGTCCGCCGCCTGCCTGCCCGCCACGCAGGCTGCCCCCGGTTGGCGCGCCCCACCTCTGCCCGCCCAGGCACCCGGCGCACCCCCACCCATCCCCCCTGGCAAGCAGGCGCCCCCTCTGAGGCCAGGGCAGCCTGCGCGGCAGGTGGGCAGGCTGCGGAACTGAACGGACGGGCAGCCAATCACACGTAAGTCCCACCCAGCGTACCGGTTCCTCCCGCTTTAGATACCACCACTGTCTATAAGACACACTTGCGTGCGTACATGTTGTGACAGTCCCATAATATTTTTGCTTCAGGATTTCAAACTAGGGAAGGGGATTATTCAGAAAACCTTTTCTTGCTAAAGAGACCTTAAGACTCAAGTGAACGGTGAGGTTTAATGCATTTTTGCTGAGGCCCCTTTCAAAGATCTTTCAAGGGGTCATCAGGGATTGCATGTCCACCACTGCAACCCGTAGGTTCCACTGACTCCCGGAAGTCAGCAGTGGGGTGAGATTCTGGTGTGGGCAGGGAGGAGATCTGAGGGAAAGGGAGAGAAGGGGGCAGTTCAGGGAGGGGGGTGGGTGAATCCCTGACCCCAATCATTGCACCAGGATCCTATCCTCTCTTTCCTAGGCCACACCTCCTCCTTTCTCTCATTGTGCCAGCTATATAGCTGGTGTGGGTCCGAGGACCCATAGGCTGCCAGAAGGCCTCCCCAGAGGTGAGTATATTTTTACGTACCTGTCGCCCGGGCCGCGACCCCCCGAGCCAGGGCTCCCCACTGGGGGGATACTTACCAGCCAAGCCGGGGGGAGAAGAGCAGGATCGCCCAGAGGTTGACTGCGGCCTGGCCGACGGCCCGCGGCGATCCCCGGCAAGCCGCGCCACTCCCGCTGCCCCCGCGGGGGAAGGCAGGGGGGCCTCCGAGCCCCAGGAAGGGTGGACGCCACCCCCGGGGAGAGAGAAGGCCGCGCCGCGCCGCACAAGGCAGGAGAGCCTCAGCACGCAGCGCTGGGGGCCTCTGTCCTCCAGGGCACCGAGCGATGACGTCATCGCCGGCGCCCAGCGCGAGATCGCGCGAGATCTCGCTCTGGAGGCGGGGCCAAGGGGAGCGGCACGGGGAGAACCGGCCGGGAGGTTCATAAGGAGCCAGGCCGGCGGCGGGGATGGACGTTCCTCCACTGGCTGGAGGGCGAGCGGGGGAGCGACCGTCCCAGAGCCTAGGCTGCCACCTACGCTCTCGCCTGACCGTTGCCGGACTGGGGCCTGGGAAGCCCCGCTCCTTGCCGCACCCCCTCCTTGGGCCTGCCCTTGGCCCGAGCTTGCCCGAGCTGGCGGAGCCTCGGGGGAAGGAGGGTTTTGGGGTACCTCTGGCCCCCTGTGGAGGGAGTCTGCCCACACGCCACCTGCGAGGTCCCTCAAGGGCAGGGCACAGGAGACCAGGCCGGGGACCCTCACCGTAGAACCCCCACTTACCTCACGCCGCCGGTCCATCTAAATAGAGGAAAGGAGGCCTGTGACAGGAACAGGACCTCCATTGCCTGAGTCGCCAACCTACGCCACTAGGGGGCGTCCTAATGAATGTAAAGGCACTTACCGCAATAAACCGTCTACACCGCAACGCGGCTCGGCTATCATCTGTCACCTCTCGCCGCCCCAAGGTCTGGGCCCACCGTGCTGTGAGTACCGCCCCCACTTCTCCCGCAGCCCCCATGGATGACGTCACAGTACCTCTGACTGGCATTCTGATCTACCCTTCCACCAGCTGCCGTGTGTGTTGTATCAGCACAGCTTCATCATGGACAATGATGGTACATCAGATTGGGCTGAAAAGAGTAGCTATAGATTGAAAAATGATGATGGAACATCCCTGGATGTATCAAGAAAAGATGCTTTAAGAGAGGTTAATCTATAAGGATTGAAACATTATTTCCATTGCAGAACAGAGGACTCTGCTGTCAAGTACAAGAAATGACTGGAATTTTAGAGCAGTTAACAGCTCGATCCTATCCCCCAATCCATGGTGTGGGTTGAAAAATGAAAGCGGGGGGGAGAATATCCTGGTGCAAGTTCCTGCCTCTGGCATCCATTCTCTCCAACCCAGTCCCCAACTCCTGTCCTCCCCACCTTCAGACTCTCTCCCTTTATACCCCTCCCTGCCCTCTCTTCATTGCCAATAATACCTTGCTGCCAACTTATCAGGGTTGATGCAGTCTGGGCTCCACAGTGATAGGGATGCAGGGGTGCTGCCTGCATGTTCATGTTGCTATGTTCCTGTTGGTGCTGGGCCTTTTACAACAGAGGAGATACACTGTTGTCAAATACCTATAGGATTGGACCTTAATATTAGCAATGTCAGTAGGATATTTCACTGCAAAAGTCGTGCTTTTGGTGGGTCCAAAATGTTACACACACACACACACACACACACACACACACACACACACACACACA
>JAJKFI010018619.1:0-17322 GCA_029204185.1 Lerista edwardsae | reverse complement strand
CACACACACACACACACACACACACACACACACACACACACACACACCACTCAACTTGATCATGCACTGGCTGTTGATGGAGTGCCTTTAAAAAAGTCAATATTGTTACTGAGAATTGTGATTGGTTGTCATATAACCAATCACATATGTGTATGAACCAAATGTCACTGGGGGCAAATGAAGCCAATTCAGAGCGAGGGCAATGCTCCCATCATAAATTGCTTCCACTCTTAAGCCATCAGGGGATAACATGGCAAGCATGGAAATGTCTCAGCACTATATAGTCAATCGGGGCTTGTAATATATTGCTGCATGCAAATGACTTTGAGTTTGCAAAAAAAAAAAAATGCTGAAAAAGAAGGAACTTTTGACAGGTGGTGAAAGTTTTCACAAAAGTGTTCCCTCATCTGGTACAATTAAGTCTAGCACTTTGGTACTTTCATTGATAAAATTTCAGAGTTTGTTATACTCATGCTTTTCTAAAGTCACAATTGTCTCGTCAAATCTCTATTGGTCTTCTCCACCTCCCATTCTCATTGCATTACTTCAGCTCTTTGGCAAGTGCTTGAAGTTCCCAATCCTGCTGTCCAAGTAAAAATTTGCACCCTCTTCATATATGCAAAGTATACAAGGAACGGGCTTGTATTCATCACTTTAATATTTGGCACTTCACAATAAATGCATATTAAATGGATGTTCACTAAGTGTTTATCATACTCACTTGTTCATTGATTCTCTCCTTCTGTCCGGGTCGATTCGTTGGCTTTTGTCAATGTGCAGAGAACATTTTACTGGATTAATATAGTTGGCAAATCTTGTATTTGCTTTCCAGCAATCACGAGCAAATGCATTCTGTTTAAACAGTTAATCTAAGCCAAGATGGCGGCAGATCTTTGCATTCTCTTAAGCCGAAAGAGGAAATGTGTTAATGGAAACTGCTCTTTACCTTTAAGTAATGAACTGGAAAGTATTGGATAATGTTAACATGAGTAATCAGTTGCACTTGCTTAAATCCCACAGAAGTCAATGGAAGTTAAGCAGAACAACCGTGTATCACTGTGACAGGGTGTGTGTGTGTGTGTGTGTGTGTGTGTGTGTGTGTGTGTGAATAAAAATTGCCTGCAATCTCCTACAAAACTCAGCACATTTCACTCACATGTCAAGGCAGCATGATGCTCATTGGAGGGGATAAACATGGGTACAAACTGCAAGACAGGAGATTTGATAGGATATTAGGAATAAATTTCTTAGTGGTCAAGGTGGTTTGGCAGTGGTACAAGTTGCAGAGAGACAAGTTGCACAAGTTGCAGTGGTACAAGTGCTGGACTCTCACCTCCTGGAGATGCTCTACGAGAGTGGTTCCCAAATTGTGGGTCAGGACTCACCAGTTGTTCGCGAGCCAATTTCAGGTGAGTCGCAAAGCACCTAGAGCAGCCATATTGAAAAAAAATGGGAAGATGGGACACTGGAAAGGGGGAGGGCTGTGTGGTTATTTTGCTGGTGTTAGGGTGGTAAATAGGCTTTTTTTCCCCTTTCTGATTCACTTTGCTGTTGGAAAATGAGAAATAACCCAACTTATTGCTGCCTTCCCGGGAAAGCAGCAGGCTCTGGGGTCACAGGTCTCAGGTTCTCAGGCCTCAGTGTGCGCCGCCACCACCAATCCCACTCCCCTCCCAGGCCCAGTCTGCCCATCCCACCCCATTCCCTCTTCAATCTGGCCATCCCTGCTCCGTTCTTCCCATCCTCGCCATCCACTGCCCCCATCACCCACTGCACCCAGGTTTACCTCAGGGTCGTATTAACCCACGGCTTGCATGGCAGCTCCCCAGGGATGCAACCTCCACGTGCAACCCAGCTCAAGCCCTGAGGGCGAGCTTGCCCCAAACGATTCTCGGAGAGCTCTGCAAGCCTCACCTTTGCCCTGGCTTCACGGCTCCAGTGGGGATTCCTGTCGTCTGCCAGTGTGCAGGGGAAGGCTTCAGCTGCTGGCACGCCAGCAGGTTGTGCTGCCACCAGGGCCGGCTCTAGGAGTGGCGGGGCCCAATTAGGAGCATTCCTGTGGGGCCCCCCCCACACTCCCCACAGGGCCCCCCACTCACCAAGAAGAGCCCTTGTGGTGCCACACACAAAGTGTGGCACCTGGAAATAGTTGGTGGTGACAGGATGACGTCACTGCCAATTGCTTCCAGGAGGCCCATTTTGGGCACTTCAGAAGCTGGGGCAGCTGAGAGGGCCCACGGTAAAACTGCTCTGCTGGCCCCACTGACCTACATACAATCCTAAGAGATCCTGACTGCAGCAGCAAGCAATATGCTCACTGCACTGGTGCGGGGGCCCCCAAAGCGTGGGGCCCGATGTGATGACATTGGTCACATTGGCTTAAAGCCGGCCCTGGCTGCCACAAAGCGCTTCGTGGCTGCTTTGCAGTAGCCTGTGCTGGAGGCACTTGTATTCCGCCAGTCCCGTGCAGGTTAGGATTGAGCCACGAGCAGTGGTGTCATCCTACCGGTACGCTGGGCGGGACATCCGGGTGATCGGCAGCCCGCCCGTTGTGTACTGCAGCGTTACGCCGTTTGCATAACATACGCAAGCGGCGTAACTGGTTACACAAACGGCGTAACGCTGTAGAATGCGACGGGCGGGCTGCCGATCACCCGGATGTCCCGCCCAGCGTACCAGTAGGATGACACCACTGGCCACGAGTATGTGAGAAGTGTCTTGGCTTCAAGCAACTTCAGGGGTACCAGCCCATGACTACCAGGCGAAAGGCAACCAACCTGAGCTTGGTGCTGGTCTGTCTTCCTCCACTCCCGCTCTGTGGTGCCACTTAGGTCTGCCAAAGGCACTTACACTAGAGCTGGATAAGAAAGGGCTATTAATTTTGCTGCGTTTCCCTGAACAGACATGAGATGAAGTCACCCTTGCATTCTACATTATTAAATAAGTGTTTAAGCTTGCGCCGAAAAGGCCCTTTTAATTTATAAGAAGAATTCCTACCTGAGCACACATTATGACTAATTAAACTATCAACCCAAGGGTGTGAGGTGTGGGACAAATATTTACTTCTCTGATTAGACCTCCATATGTTTTGGCTGGTGACTGAAAATCCAGGTGCTCTTACTGCTGCCTGCATCTTACTTTTTTTTTTTTTTTGTTCTTCTCCCACCAGCAAAGGCTACACTTGTCTTAATTTCCTCTCAATTACACCCAGGCATTAACTAATACTGACTAACTGCAGCCCAAAATAATTATTGCTATCTGCTCCCTTTGTAAATATAACTCCAGCACTGAGTGAGAAGAATAATGGCATATTTACAGAAGGCAGCTAATTAAACTCAGCTTCCGTTGCCTTCAGTTTGCCAGAAGGAGCCATTTTCACAGGGAATTTAAAAAAAAAAGGAGCATGGAAGTTTGAACGCAGACTGGGAACAAGCATAATTCAGGATTCCCCAGACAAAAATGCCGTTCAAGACAAATTTACACTGGCAATAAAAATCTCATTAAGGAAGATATGAAGATCTCAGAACTATACCATGTCAGTTAAAAGAGGTTTTCATTCTGCCCTCCTCCAGTTTATTTAAGGAACAGTATATATTTCATTGTTCCATAGCAGCGGTAATTGCAAGTGTCTTTCAAACTCTCCGCTCTGTAATATACGCCTTATTACTGCCGTACCTTCAGGAGCTGGCCTGCTGATGTATCTTCATTAGAGAGGGAGAAGGAGTTAAGTGTTGTGAAGCAGTTCAACTTTTGGGTCCTTTTTTGCCATTTCTTGTAGCCAAACTCTGACTCATCTTGACATCTACTTTCGTTTCTTCCTATTTATGAAATGCAATTATCAGCCATCATGGGGTGGCTTAAACAGGCATGCTCACCTTTTGAGGACGGCAATATCCACTGGTTATATACACAGATAAATCAAACAGAAAAAGATTTAATGCTGCCTATCTGAAAGACAGAACCTATAGATCTCTCTCCCTCCCTCCCTCCCTCCCTCCCTCCCTCCCTCTCTCTCTCTGTCTCTCTCTCTCTCTCTCACACACACACACACACACACACACACACACACACACACACACACACACCATACATTCGGTTGCAAGTCACCAAGTGCTGAATGAATATATCTCTCGGCAGAAATGAATGGATGAATTACCAACTCAAGATGCGCCAAATGAAGCACAGTACTTCTGTGCACAACTCAGAACTTATTTGGGGAATCCACAGCCACAAAATGTGACTATGGCCTTTAGCACTCAGATGGCCTAAAATGATGAGAAGATGGAGGACATGTCTATTCATGGCCATTAGCTACACTTGTGGGAGCTTGATTCCCTTCATGCTATCATGGGGACACCTGGCTGGCCTCTTGAGAAACAGAATAATGCTGAATTAGGCGATCCCTCTGTCCAATCCAGGAAAGGTTTTCTCCTTGGTTTCATTCCCAATCACATGATGAAAAGACTCAGAGCATAATCCTAACCTGGAGTCAGGCTGGCAAAGTTAGGCCAGCAATTTTGGGTGGCACAAGGGGTTGGCTGGCTTGAAGTGTGTTTGGACCACTGTTGGAGTCAGGGAGGATGGTGCACGTCTGTGTGCTGGCATCTCTGACTCTGAGTGGTCCAAACATACCTTACGGTGTCCCTTGTGCTGGCCAAACTTTGCTGGCCTAATTGTGCCAGCCTAACTCCAGGTTAGGAGTGCACTGTCAGTGAAGTACATACATGTGTGAAAGAGCCTTAAGATCATTGCTAAGTTTTTGGTGGTAGATTTCATTGAGTTAGTTAAGGTAAGGTGCATCTAGCAGAATTCACCTATCATGAAATTACAAGCACATGTACACATGCACACACACACACACACACACAAGCAAGCACGTGCACATATACACACATTCAATCTAGGTCAGGGTACAGGAGTATCAATTAAGTGATACAAATCAATAAGCAGTAAGTGATCAATAAGCAGTAAGTGATATTATTTAGCAAAAAAAATATGACAAAGTATATATGATGCTGGCCTGAAATAAGCACTTTGTTCTCATAGAGAAACTCACCAGCTGCAAATGACAGAAGAAAAAAAATGAACAAATCTTGTCCATAATTTCTAGATATGAGAGAGCCCAACTGAGGCCAGATAAATTACTTCTGGGAACCGCATCTGGCCCACAGGCCTTACGTTTGACACTCCTGATCTAGGTCATTATATAATGGTTTAGGGATGCCCTTTGTGTGATAACTGAGAATCAAAAGATACAGTGCCTGCAAAAGCACTGAGTTTTCCAAGAAGTGAATGATTTGTCATGAGTTGGCATTAACATCTGCACTTGTCTGAAGTTCTCAATCTAGCTGCTTTAGCCTTTGCCTGCCTGCCTGTGAGCATTGCAAGGGTGATGGTTTAAAACTATAAGACCATGTTTTCCATCCCTATGTATATTTCTGGGGAAATATGGCCCAGAACCTATACTTTCCACCAGTGGCGTATCTAGGGTGTTGCGAGGGGTGGCAAGAGCCATGGGCGCCATTTACCAGGGGGCGATGATGGCCCTTAGCCCCCCCCCCCATGCAGTGCCCAAGAGGATGCCTGAGCCACAGCTGAGGGAAGCTGTGTGCCCCCCGGCTCGCTGGCCGCTGCTCGGGCAAAACATCTCATGGCTGCTGCTCGGGCAAAACAAGGAGGTGGCAGCTTGGCTTCTGCCCACCATGTTAGCTGACATGGCAGACAGAAGCCACACCCCACAACATCATGACATCACAACATCGTGACACCATGACGTTGCATGCCATGGGCGTGGTTTCACCCTGGTACACCTCTGCTTTCCACTATATATTCATGTTACATTTTGCATTGGAAAGCCTCTGTCTTCTGACTTGAATGACTTGGGTCCAAGCAAAAAACAGGCCCAAGACTGCCAGAAAGACTAACAGGATGCTGGTATTTGGAAGCACATCAGTCACATGTAGGTGTTCCCTCCCCATATGTTTTATTTTTATTTATAACCTTACTCTTGCTAGATTCCTGTAGTGAGTATTCATAGTTTGAATTTCACAGTGAGGGGTGTTTTTTTTTAAATTGTTTTTAGTTCAATGCTTTTACATAATAAAACAATCTTAATAATCTTGCTTTCTGTCAGATATGTTTCATGGTTGTGCAATTGCTGCAGTCCAAGAGTACCAGTTTGCATTCTAGTAGTGTCATTTGATTATGTTACAATGACAGCACTTCCTGCTTGATGATGTAACTTCTGGCTAGGACATCACTTCCAGGTTAAGGACATCACTTCTGGTGGGTCCCATTCTCAAATGGCACATGAGTGCCATTCTCAAAAGTAAGTCCCAGTCTAAAACACTTGAGAACCACTGTTCGAGAGAATAGAAAAGGAAAAAATGTGTTCTTATCCCTTTCCTCACTCTTGAATTCTCCCCAAAGACCTCTGATTCTATGCCCCACCTTAATGATACTACGAGGCATAATTAACACAATTCCCCCACCCTTTGCCCTCCATTGTTCTTTTTTAATTTGGAATACCCTCAACATTCCGTAGCTCTTGGAGATCATTGAGCATGCCCAATTATAATGGAGGTGTTCCCTCCCCATATGTTTTATTCTTATTTATAACCTTATATATTTCAGCATACCTGAGCTGTCCCTTGTATGCAGAAATGATTACTTCGTAGTGGATGGCCCCATTTTGCTTCTAGGCACAAGATTGTCAGAAAAGAAACCAACCTGTCTGCTAAAGAGAGACAATTCCAGCTGTTTGTCCAAGGCCTATTGGTCTATCTCATAAAATTGTAAAACAGCAAGTTGACAAACATGCCTTTTCTGGAAAACCCTGTCATATATCATTTGATGCATTTCATAGCTGATGATAGGATTAATCCGGGCTGTGGGGAACGATGCTGCTGACTTTTGACTAATTTAGAGATGGTAAAGGCAGAATCTTCTTTTATTCTCTACAATGACTAACTGCCTTCTGTGAGCCCACTTACATAATTTTAATAAGAAACCAGAAAGCTGACTCATTGATTTGAAGCTGTGTATGATGGCAAAATAACATAGGGAATTACTGCTCTCCTTTTTGATGGCAATAAAGAGCTTCGAGCGCAGCCAAGTTTTCTTTCTAACACTCTTATGGCTTTAAATAAGAGTGTCCTTTAACAAGCAGAGGATTCTGGGAGACTGAAAATGGAACACTTCTGTCAGCATAGGGCACCCATCTGATTGAACTGCTATCGTATGGGTGCCCTATGCTGATAGGATGGTTGTTCCCTGATCACTGTTCCCTCAATGGAAGGCACTCTCCAACGGCGAGTGGAGAGCCACAGTGGAAGGGTATGCAACAAGGCTGCCAACGTGAATGGCTGGCAACCATGTGTGTGTGGTATTGAAACACCCAGCCACTGCTGGAGGAGGTAAGATGGTGGTGGGGTTGGGCAGTGGGGTGGGTGGGGAGGATCTGGGTGGGGTTGGGCAGTGAGGAGGTAGGGGGCAGGAGAGAGTATAGGTGGCAACACTGCCATTGATATCCTAAGCCAAGTTTGAACATGTTCTCTTGGGTCTGCTTGAACATGCATAAGGCAAGATGCTGGTATAGATCTGAGTAGACCCACTGGGGACCATGCTTCCAGCAAAATTTCTTTTACTTATCTCTCTGTCATGTCTTTGTCGCCAGCTGGCCCATAGCATACAGCATGGAGCTCCTGAACCATATTTGCTGACCGAGAATCGGATTAGACCCATAGGATTCAACCATAAGAATACTAGATATAAATGACATAGTTTAGAGCAGTGATTTTCAACCACTGTGCCGCAGCACACTGGTGTGCCACGAATGTCCCGCAGGTGTGCCGTGGGAGTTTGAGGGTGGTCCATATATTAGCAATGCCATTGGGGAATGTGAGCTCCCTGGCTGCCACTATGGCGTGCCTTGTCAATTGTAAAAACACCTGGCAATGTGCCTTGACAATTTTAGCACCTGGAAAAGGCTGAAAATGGCTGCCTTAAAGCCCAATCCTGGGCCATGTAGTGTGGCTGTACGCATGTCTTGCCGGATCTGGGTGTCGCAAATGTGCCGTAAAGCATGTCTGCGCCTCCTGGAGAGCAAGGAGTGCTGGCACTGGGCCAGTGCCAGTTGATGCTGGGTCCAGCACTGCTCTGAGGATGCCGCAGAGCCACTTGCGGTAAGTCGCACCGCTGCTCAGTGGGGTGGGGAGGTGGGAAGGGACGGAATTGGGCGGAGAAAGGGGAGGTTCAGGACCAGAGAATCTGCCGCTGTATCCTGTGTTCCCATCTGGGCCGGGTGTCCTGACACGGGCCTCCTCGACTTTGCGTCAGCTCAATAGCAAGCACTTCCTTACCCCAGGGAGACCTCTGGTGGTGCCTGAGTGCCAATAGGATCTAGCCAACATGTAGCCATTTTTTCCCCAGTGGAACTGTGAGGACTGGGAATCATAGGATTGGGTTGTCTGAGTTCTGGCATAGTTAATGAAAGTGTAAAAAGGTAAAGGTTTCCCCACGACCGAATGGTCTAGTCATGACCGACTGTAGGGGGCGGTGCTCATCTCTGTTTCTAAGCCTGTAGAGCCGGCGTTTTGTCCGAGGACAAGCTTCCATGGTCATGTGGCTGGCATGACTATACGCTGTAATGCACAGAACACTTTTACCTTCCCACCGAAGTGGTCTCTATTTATTTTTTTTAGGTTCTTTCGAACTCCCAACCTTCTGGTCAGAACTTGAACTCCCAACCTTCTGGTCAGAAAGCCCAGCAGCAGTGGTTTAACCCGCTGCGCCATCACGTCCCTTAATGAAAGTGTAGCAGAGGGCAAAATGATGCCCCGGAAGTGACATCACAACAGGAAGTATTTTCATTTTCTTATTTCTTTGGCCCTAATGTTTGACAGAATGATGGTATTAGATTCCAATTTGTTTCATTGCATACAATTTCGCATCAAATGATTTATAACATGATGGTATGATTCAGTCTTACCAAGGTTTTCACTATTTTAGCCACTAGTGCAGTGGTGCAATTCAAATGAATTAACAACCGGATCTATGACGTCATAGCTGGAGCAAAAAAAAACCCCGAAGCCAGCCAAGGTAAGCGAGTGGGCAGGGCCCGGCCATTTAACAACCAGTTCTATAGAACCTTGGCGAACCCCCTGAATTTCACTACTGCACTAGTGTCAAGATCAGCTTGCTTCCCCACTAAAGCTGGCTGCCTGGTTCAATTGCACCCCCCTGCACTTCTTTAGCTATGCCCCTGTGCCTGAGGGTTTTATAAATTCCTTAAGAGACAAAACAGTGTTACATTTCTTTGATGGAGCTCCAGGACGTTTTCTGATAGCCTCCTATCCAAGCATTCCCCTCAATACAGAGGCAAAAATACCATCCTTCATGCTTGCCCTGGACAAGCTTGTATCGTGCAAGCTTTTTTTTACCTCCAATAAAAACGCATTTAGTTCATCCACAGAATTAACAACATTATATGCTCATCTATATAATGTATAGATGCCTTCGGGCACAAAAGGCGGGGTAAAAATCTAATAATAAAAATAAATCTATCCTTGTTAGGTGTTCCAAACATAAATATTGTATGCAAATTGCCTTGAGAAAAGAGCTGTCTTTCCTTGCTCTTTCTGATGTGAGTGCACACTGTTAGATTGACGTTGTTCCATAAACAAGAACTATTCCTATTTAGAAGGTTTAGCAACTGTCTTCCAATATTTGCTATACACTTTTGGAACAGCGATGAACAGTTCCAAAATCATTGCATAGTGACTTATTGGAGTACAATCTTTCAAACAGTTGAACTCCTCATTGGTTAGCATTACCCAGTATTCTTTTGCTTTTGGGACAAGCAACCTGATTTTTCAGGCTTCACCATGAATGACATCTTAGAACATAGCAACCCCATGGGGGTAGTGGGAGGGAGGTGCCCCTACCCATGGAAATCTCGCAACCAAAGGAGGCTTTGGTTATTAGAAGTTAGTATCTTCACAGCAGTTATTCAGAATTTTTTTTAAAAAATTACTTTGTGAGAAGATGGCACAAAATGTTCCCTTGATTTGTTTGGTTTCATTTGGTATTGTGATTATATCTCAGGGCGCAATCCTAAAATGAGTTAGGCCGGCATAAACTAAACCAGCGAAGTTTGACCAGCACAAGGAACACCGTAAAGTATGTTTGGACCACTCTCGGAGTCAGAGAGGCCAGCACACAGACGTGAGCCATCCTCCCTGGCTCCGAGAGTAGTCCAAACACGCTTTATGGTGGCCCTTGTGCTGGCTAAACTTTGCTGGCTTAGTTTATGCTGGCCTAACTCCAGTTTGTCCTGCCAACCTAGCAGTTCAAAAGCACCTAAAATGCAAGTAGATAAATAGGGACCACTTTGGTGGGAAGGTAACGGCGTTCCGTGCGCTACGGCGTAGAATCATGCTGGCCACCATGATCGGACAAAAACGCCGGCTCACAGGCTTTGAAACAGAGATGAGCACCGCCCCCTACAGTCGGTCACGACTAGACCATTCGGTCGTGGGGAAACCTTTACCTTTTAACTCCAGTTTAGGATTGCACTCTTAATCTCATAGTGAGAGAAAAGGGCGGGATATAAATAATTTCAACAAGCAAACAAACAAACAAACAGCCCTCCCCCTTCTCTGCCTATGGTTTCTAAATTTCTCTCTTCCCCTCTTGGCAGTCATAGTTTGGCAGGGCCTGGGCCTCTTTTCTCCCCACTCCTTCCATGTTTAATTAATTCCTTTAATTTTGAGACAAATGAGCATAATGGGACTAAATTTTCTGATTTATGTAAAATTGATTGGTAATTACCGTGCACACAGGAGACTTGGCTTAGCACCGCACCACAGAGTGACCTCTTTTGTCAGCATATTTTGCCCTGTCTGCAATGTTTGATGTGTGGCTACAGAGACAGGACATGTTTGCATTGCTTGTAGGCATGCACACACAGGGCGCAATCCTAACCTGAAATTAGGCCGGCACAGTTAGGCCAGCAAAGCTTGGCTGGAACAAGGGACTCTGAAGTATGTTTGGACCACTCTTGAAGTCAGAGAGACCAGCACACAGATTTTGCCTAAAGCTAAGCATGTGCAGAGAGGCTCAAATGACTGACTTTTCCCCGATTCAAGAAACCACTCCATGTAAGCCCCTGAAGTCAGGCCATAAGAATGTTGTGATGGGAGGTGTATTGGAAAAGGCAGGAGAAACCCCGAGGAGATAGGGAATGGTATCAGCAGTGGCCTCTTGTCCATATCAGCCAGGGATTACAGGGTTAACCCCCAGGTCTTTGCCTGCAGCAGGAGCACAGCTGCAGGCTGATGAAGGCCCTGGCTAGGCAGGGATTAGCACAGGTGCAGATGGGTGTGGCTGATGAGCTAGAGCCTGCCCAGGAACAGACACCGATTGGCCTGCCTCAGTATTAAGTTGGAGGCAAGAGCTGCAGTACAGCTGGAGGAGAGCACCAGGTAGGTGCAGCACCGGGTAAGGGCTGGATGGACGGACTGGGACTGGCCAATGACTGGAGTGTTAAAGGAAGGTAAGAAGGCTATGGGAAGTTGTTGTATGGCTGCCACACCCCTGGAGCCACCAAGTGGAGGAGGCAGGTGTGGCTTGGGCAAGCTGACTGCCTATTGTTTGGTGGTGGGGTTTTGTGGTGCCAGGTTGGACTTGGGGTATCTTGAGCTAAGCCGGTGATGAGGGCAGTCTGGAGGAGGCTGGCCAGCCGGTGATCCCAAGCAAAGCTGCTGGAAGCAGGGCCTGGCCCTGGTGGTTATTTGCATAGGGAGAGTCTGAAGCTAGTGGGCGGGGTTAGCGGTGATGTAAATATACTCAAAACAATTCTGATTCCAAGCATTTCCAGTGGGTTTTCACATGATGTTTAGGAGTTATTTGTTTACTCCTGAAGTAAAAACTTACCAAAATAACAACGTGTGATCATGGAGAAACATCATTGGTAACCTAATTATGAGTTAATATGCAATTCCAAGGTTTAATTCCGCGTAATTATATTACTGAACATACCGGACGAAATGCCGCTTGCTGTCTATGTAAACTCGGATTGCACTGTTTTGACAGACTTATTTTTTGAAATCTACACAACCAAAAATAAAGTGTGAACGGGAAGGAAAGAAAAAAAGGGGGAGGGTGGGCAAAAATTGGATAAATATGTAGGAAAATTACATTAAAATCTCTCAATGTATAACACAAGCAGTTGTCAATACGAAAGTAATTCTTTTTTACTTCTAAACTATTAAGAGTATTTTTTTAAACTTCTACACACACACACACCCCAAAACAAACTCTGTTAATGTTCGGAATTTTGAAAATATTGCCGTAGAAAATGGAAGGCGGGGAAAAAACGTGTAAACGGGAAGGGGGGAAAGGGGCGGGGTTATACCCATGGCTTCAAGTATGTGATGTCATGGCCACTCCATGTAATAATAACTCGATGGCTGGAAGAGAGGAGGCCCAGTGGGTGAATGAACCCCTTGCCTATCTCTGAGGCTGCTCTGGAGGGGAAACTAGTTAGCCTAGTGTGGGCATCAGGGCCCTTGGGGAGGCCTAGCAGGGAACTTGGCAGAACAGGAGGTGGCACAGTGAAAGAAAAAAAAGATGCGATTGAAAAACCAAGTAATAATTTGGCAGCGGCTTGGTTCCATAAGGAAGGTATTGATTGGCTAGAAGAGTGCTCACCATTGGGAAAATTACACACAATTTGCAATTTACGCGCAATGTCAGCTATCAATGATTTCAGTAAATTAATAGTGGAAAGATGAGGGGGGCTCTGTTGAAATCGTAAGGGCCTCTTGCATATATTCGCTAATAATTTGTCCTTATTCGCAATTCCTGAATAACTCCTTAAGGTGGACCTGCCTCATCGATTCCAGAACTGGCTTTTGCATCCTTAGAGAAAATTATTCATACTTGACTCAAGGAAGAGATCTTGTCTTGCTGGTTTCATGCTATTTTTTTCTATTAATCAGCTGTCGTTTGCACAGCCAGACATGTTGGTAGCACTGGCGTAGCTGATGGAAGTGTAGCCCGGTGCAGAGGGCAAAATGATGCCCTGGAAGTGACATCACAGTTGTATTTGCATTTTCTTGGTTTTGGGGGCCGTAATGGTTGATAGAGTCAAAATAATACAGTCTGGTTGGTTTCATTGCATTCTGCATTGAATTCCACATCAAATGGTATATAACATGATGGTGTCATTTGTACTTGGCAAGGTTTTCACAGTTTGGACCACTAGTGTCAGCTTGTTGCCCCCCCTAAAGCTTGTTGCCATGTGCAATTGCACCCCCTTGCACTTGCACCCCTACACCCCCCTACACCCCTCATTGGTAGCATTCCCTCCCTCCCTCCCTCCCCCCATCAAATATTTCCTCAGTAAAATTGCTCTCTCTCTCTCTTTGCAAAATAATAAATCATTTTTTTCCTACCCCATCATTGTTACCGACATGATGCACCAACCAAAATTTCAAGCAGATCTTCCCCCTCCCTTCGCCCCACTGGCTAGAGGCAGTGAGGTTGCAATACAGCAAATCTCACAATGTGATGGCCCACCTAAGGTTATCGGGCAACCCATAACCACTTGGCTGTGGCTCATTGAGAATTAGATTACAAGTGCTCAGTCCCGGCATTCTAACTACTTCACACCACACTTCACTCTCTGGTGCTTGAAGCAAAGGTGACCCCAAAGCCTAAGAGATCAATTCTAAGTATTGCTGTATAATGAAAAACGTATTTCCTTCATTTGGTTTCCCCTCATCAATTCTATGCATGCTGGTCTCTAAAGCATCTTGGGCTTTGAAGGTGCAAAAATCCAATGGCTGACATTGAACTCTCCATCGGTGGCATTCCCAGAGAGGGGGACAAAGTGGCATATTTTTCAGGAGCCTGAACGCCTGTGTAAAGTGGCTCCTCCCCCTTGCCTTCAGAGCCATTCATGGCTGCGAGAGCAAAACGCTGCCTCTGCTTTACACTCAGAGACGTGAATGGCTCGTAGGCAAGGCAAGGGCTGCTTTACTTGGGTGCTCAGGTGCCTAAGACTCCAATTCTATCCTCACTTCAAAAAGGATATACTGGAGCTGGAAAAGGTGCAGAAGAGAGCGACAAAAAGGATTACGGGGCTGGGACACCTCCCTTATGAAGAAAGACTGCAGTGTTTGGGGCTCTTCAGTCTAAGAAAAAGGTGCCTGAGACGTACATGATTGAGACGTACACAATTATGCTCGGGAGGGATACAGTCGACAGAGAGATGTTCTTTTCCCTCTCTCACAACACCAGAACGAGGGGACATCCACTAAAATTGAGAACAGATAAAAGGAAATACTTTTTTACCCAGCGAGTAATTAATCTGTGGAACTCCTTGCCACAGGAGGTGGTAATGGCATCTGCCCTAGGTGGCTTTAAAAGGTGATTGGACAGATTCCTGGAGGAAAAGTCTATCGTGGGCTATAGGCAGTGGCGGATCTAGGGGGCAGGGGGGCAAGAGCCCTGGGCGCCATCTTGGGGCTGTCTAGGGGGGTGCCAGTGCCCCCCGCAACATTGTGTGGGTAGACCTAGGCTCCAGAGCCCAGGTCTACCCATTGGGACCAGCCAGGTCTACCCGTGCTCGTTTCTAATGGATAGACCTGGGCTCCCTTGAGGGGAGCCCAGATCTACCCGCGGTCGTTTCTAATGGATAGAAATTTCTAATGGATAGACCAGTCTACCCGTGGCTGGTCCCAATGGGTAGACCTGGGCTTCCATGGGGGCACACTTCTATTGGGTGCCCCGGGCGCCATTTTGACTAGGTCCGCCCCTGGCTATAGGCCATGATGTGTGGTGCAACCTCCTTATGTTAGTAGTAGGCTACTTCAGAATGCCAGATGCAAGGGAGTGGCAACAGGATACAGGCATCTTGTTGTCTTTTGTGCTCCCTGAGGCATCTTGTGGGCCACTGTGAGATACAGGAAGCTGGACTAAATGGGCCTTTGGCCTGATACAGCAGGACTCTTCTTATGTTCACTTACCTGGGAGTAAGTCCCATTGACTATAATAGAGGGAAGTTCTATTATTCCCAGAGGCAGGCAAATAGCTATGTTTTTCAGAGCCCAATCCTATGCATAGGTTGACATGCATAGGATTGGGCTCCTGAAAAACTTAGCTCTTTGCTAAGAATGCTGCTGCTCCCCATCAGAGGCGGATCTAAGGGGGGGCAAATCTATAAGTTTTGCAAGAAGCCTTACCTTGCAGTGGAAAACACTCCTCTCCTGCACTGTTCTATCCAATCCTTACAGGGAACAGCAACATCTTGGCGTTGCTTACTGGCTACAGCAGCAAGGGAGAGGAGGGATTTACATGACAGGGTAAGGCTTCTTGCAACACTTACATATTTGCCCCCCCTTAGATCCGCCTCTGCTCCCCATAAAACAGTTTTTAAGAACAGCATGATATTGCAATCATTGGGAACTGCCAAATAACAAATCAAATCATTGGTCCGTCTGGCTTAGTATTGTTGTCACTGATTGGCAGTGGCTCTTCAAGGTTTTGGGCAGGCCTTTTCCCTCTGCTCTACCCTGGAGAGGCCAAGGATAGAATCTTGGTGCATCCATATGCAAGCACGTGGTCTCCCACTGAGCCACAACCCTTCCCTATGTTTGTCCCGGAGAAGGAATGACACAGAAGTGGCTGGTGCTCTTTCTCCAAAATGCCCCTGTTGATTGCTACTAGAGTTACCACTGGATGTCAGTGGTATAAAAACGTTGAAGTGAATTGGGAGACACTGGAAGGAGCCCCAAAGAGTTTTGATAAACACATTTTCAGCTGAATGTTCAGTCATTTCCCCCCTCCCCCCCAAAAAGAAAAACATTTGGAATTTGAGACTGGTCAGACTCTACCCATTGAAATGCTGCATCATATATTATCAGTAAAACAAAACAAAAAACTCTCAAGGAAACAATGAATGTATCAATTATGGAATGTTTCTGTTGCTCTTTGATCTCAGAGCACACACAGACCATACATGAGATTTAATGCACATGCAATCAAGCCTGTTACAAAAGAAATAAATGCACGAGAGCAATAAGGAACTACTTAAAAAAAAAAACCTCACAGGAAATAAAAGTAGCAGATTAAACCCAACGAGTCAATATACTGGAAGGCAGAGGCCAGTGGTGCCCAATCTTAATGGCACCTCGTCCTCTGTTTTGGGTTGCAACGCTCTGTGTAGTGCCGGGAAGACTTCTTCTAGGTTGTGCCAAGCCAGTGACCTACCCTACTGGCCTCTGCTGGCCTCTGGAGTCCGTGGAGGCCAATGGAGTTGGTTGCCAGCCCGGCGCGACCAGGAAGAAGTCACCGGGGACACCCAATGTATCTGGAATGGCTCTGAATTTGATTAATTTAGATGCAAATGGGGATGGGAGGGCCTAGCCTGCAACTCACCTCACAAGGGCTTATGACCCACCAGTGGGTTGCACCACATACTGTGGTAATGGCTGTCCTAGGCAACAAAAAGGGGCTT
Source organism: Lerista edwardsae (assembly GCA_029204185.1). Classification (NCBI taxonomy): domain Eukaryota; kingdom Metazoa; phylum Chordata; class Lepidosauria; order Squamata; family Scincidae; genus Lerista; species Lerista edwardsae. Next base: position 800 of record JAJKFI010018619.1, on the reverse strand, counting down.
TCCTAGTGACAGAATGGTATCAAAATAGGTGCTGAGTGGGCTTCCTTGGGTAGAGCATTCCATATTCAGAGAATCACACCTGAGATGCTGCCTCTCTCCAATTAGCATCCCCCCAACTTTGAAAGACTGTAGGGCCACCCCAGATTTAGAGCCCAGGCCTCTGCAGGTCTACTCAGAAGTAAGTTCAGTGCTAGTCAATGGGACATACTCCCAGGTAAATGTAGATCAGATTGCGACCTCAGATAATGAACATAACTTTGGGGCAAGATTTTGCAGGAGAGAGCTATGGCTTGTTCAACATCACAAGACTTTGCTTAATGCATTTCTCTAAGGCAGTGGTTCCAGTGATGTCATGCAGGGGGTACGTGAGTACCGGTTCCTAGGATTACGGTTGGCCCCGCCCATTCGCCCGCCCACTCGTTGACTCCGCCCCTGCAACGTTTGAATTTCCTGCACGTTTGAGTTGCCTGCATGTTCTCAGAGCCATGCAGGCAGGCAGGCAGCGAGTGGAGCCTTGCCTTGCCACTGAAAAATGAGCTGCTCTGGGGTTTTGGAACTGTTGGGTCACTTTAACATGATGCCAGGCCTCCTTAACATGTTCTGGGGGTGCTGTGGAATACTGTTGCAACTGTTGGGTCAGTTTTAAATTGTCTGAGGCCTCAAAAAGGGCTTTTTTCATGTCACTTCCTGCCACGACATCACTTCCGGCTTATGACGTAACTTCCGGTGGGCGGGTCCCGACATGTGCCAATCAAAGTGAGTACCTGTTCTTAAATCATTTAGATGACACCACTGAGTGG
>JAJKFI010018617.1:0-15679 GCA_029204185.1 Lerista edwardsae | reverse complement strand
CACACACACACACACACACACACACACACACACACACACACACACACGGATTTGGTTAGATCCAAAAGGGGCAGGAGGTGTGGACAGATGGTTGAGCTACTGGTACTGCCAGAAGCTAAGCTGGAGAATCTGTGGTCTCTTTTGGGATGGGAGACAGAATACCAGGCTATCACAAGCTGCAATACCTGTTGTGGCAGAATGGAGTCACTGTGCTTAGTCACTGATTAGTCAGAGTGGGAATGTGTGACAAGGCCAGCCGGCAAAAGAACGGAGTATGACCTTGAGGACCTGTCCAGGCTGAAGCTCAATGGTGCACAGCTAGAGGAGGTGGCTATACCTAGGACTGAGGATTCGGTGAATCACAGATTACTGTATATTTGTAAAAAAAACAAAAACCAATTGAAAAATGATGGTTTAGACTTGCCTGCCCATGGTATAAATTCTTCAAATAACATACATAATAAATCCAGAGGTATCATGCACATACATGTTCAAGGAAGTGAATGTTACTAATTCTTCCCCCCATTGGCAGCCCCCTATCATATTACCCATTATTTCCAAGGGTCCCCAGCCCTCAAGATCAGGTTTCCAGGGGGTTCTGCAGTGATACAGCATGGAAGAGTGGGCATACAGTCCCTTCCCATGAGAAGACCACTCTACATTGGAGATTGATTCCATATTTTTCCACCAAATTTACATCTATGTCCCCGCGCCAAGGCTCCTGTAATGTGTCCAATACTGAGGCATCCTAAGTACTAGCCATTGTCCTTGGATGCTTTGTTGAGAATTAGCAGCATTGTAGAAAGACCAGATGATAAATCCAACAGATCATTATTTCCTCTCCATTGTCGGGGTCTACCTATGACAACAGCCAGTATCCAGTCAGGTAGGAGTATCTAGGTGGTTGTAAACCATCAAATTTGATGGATTGATGACATCATCAACCACAGCTTCTTTAAGGTCATATACAAAGATCCTCCAGTATGTTGCCTCAGTCTGTAATTGAAAGCAGCTGTTGTCTTACAAAAGACACACCCAGTTGCCATGTGTGTGAAAGAACCAGGCTCCTGTGTGAATGATTAGAATAGGGACAATATTCAGGAATTTTTTATTTCCACTTTATATTAATCTCCTTGTCAAACTTTGCCTACAACCTCTCTTTTGTTATTGCAGTTTACTTTTGGATATGTACCTCATTCAGATCCTTTGCTTCACCGCCACTGTTTTGTTCCTTCAGCCTTTTAATCAACTCATTTTTTTACTGATTTATGTGCCCAGAGGGGGTTAAGCTGCCATGCCTATGATATTGCTTAAATTTTGCTACTGTTTGGCTTGAGTTTCCTCTCTTTGGTGGTGGCAGCAGGAAGCCTACCACTTTCCCAGTAAAATCTCACTTGGACCAGTAAGAGGGAGTGAAGTGGAGAACAGAAAAGAAGTGGAGAAAAGACAACTGCTAGTCATTTTGTGCCTATTTTGCTTTCCATCACCCTCTTCTGTTCACAGATTATAATCTCACACACCTGTGATGATAGTACCTATCATTTTCTATTCTATTTTTTATTGCCGCCATGTGTTCTAAATTTTAAATGGGGAAATTGAATATCTAATGCCTTTAATCTCTTATTAAAGATCCATAGATTGTAAGATATTCAAATATACACATTTTATGGTCTTTCAAGCAGAATTGAAAATGTGTAATTGGTTTGTATTACCTTCTGATCTTTCCTGTGAAAATAAGAATCTAGTTTTTCCTTTAAAGGTGTATTGTCAGCAGTACTGAGATTGCAAGAAGTGTTGCTAACAGAACACTCTGTGCTTTATGCTGTTTACCTGAGGTTATATTCCAGATGCTCTTGTAACAGCTGGGCTGATTATTAAAAATGCCTTATAGTAACTTCCAGCTGAAGTTGATCGATACTCAGTACAAAGCTTTATATGTGAGAGAGTTATTTAAACGTTAAGTGCCCGTGGGATAACAAGGAATGAAAAAATAATGCAGAACAAATACGTTGATGGTTTCAAAAGAGCGGAAGAATATCTTTTCTGTGTATGGGTGGGAAGGGGAAATGGTTAAACTATAATGCACTTAAAAATCATATTAATAGAGTGAAGGTGTGTGTATCCTTAGGCACAAAACTAGTGCAGTTAAATTTTGACATAAGTTTAGGTTTAAATATATATGTACAGATTAATTTACTTTACTTGGGCTATGAATGTGACATTGGTTATGTACAGACATCCCTCCAATTACACGGGGGTATGTTCCTGAAAAATGACACATAAATCTAGAACATGTTAATTGAAACATCTTTTCCCATAGGAAAAAAATGGAAGTGGTACTGGTTAAGTGAAAAGTAATTCAACACGCACGCTGAAGACGAGTTACTTCTGCTTGCCCAAGATGGCATAGGGGGAGGGTTGAGGTGGGAAGCTACTGGGAGTGGCTACTGATGTTGATAGCTGAGGAAGGAATGAGGTAAAACAAAGATGCCAACAAAAAAATGGAGAAAGCAGTAACCAGTAGTTCTTAATCCTGGGACCTCTTGTCAGTTATATTGAGAAAAACCCACTTACTGCTTCTGCTTCATATATTTTATGTTGCAAGAGGCAACCACAGGGGATTGTTCTTTCTCTCTCTCTCTTAGAGCTTGTAGCAGAAGTCTCTCTCTCCACTCTGAGGAGACTCAGAAGTCTCCTTTTGCTGTTTCCCCGGCACTTATCTCCAAGCACCAGCACACACTCCAGCCCTTGCCAACAAGCCGAAGGAATTTTGCAAGATGTGCACCCAGAAGCTGCCTCAGAAGTTGTGTGAAAGCAGTTTTCTTAGTCTCTTTTTTATCTTCTGTTTTTAGAAGCAACTCCCCTCCCCCCAATGTGGTGGCGCAGTGGGTTACACTGCTGCTGCTGGGCTTTCTGACCGGAAGGTTGGGAGTTCGAGACCATGCAACGGAGTGAGCTCCCATTGCTTGTCCTAGCTCCTGCCAACCTAGCAGTTCGAAAGCACCTAAAAATGCAAGTAGATAAATAGGTACCACTTCGGTGGGAAGGTAACGGCATTCCGTGCGCTACGGCGTATAGTCATGATGGCCACATGACCACGGAAGTTTGTCCTCAGACAAACACCGGCTCTACAGGCGTAGAAACGGAGATGAGCACCGCCCCCTACAGTAGTTCACGACTAGACCATTTAGTCGTGAGGAAACCTTTACCTTTTACCCCCCCCCCCCAACAGAAAGCTGGCCAGCATCTAATGGGAGTTTCTCATTAGCAAATAATTAGCAGCTAATTGACTACATTATTTCAAAAAGAGCCTGCACAAATCATTTTATTTCAAAAATATGTAAATTAAGACTGGGTTACTACAGATATTTCTTTGTGTTCTGCTTTCCGAAGTGCTCAGAGTCCATTCCACGCAAGATCTTGGCGGTGGTGGTGATGAATAACTATAGTTATATACCTCTTTACAACAACAAAAAGTTCACAAAGAGGTTAACTAAATGGCTCCCTGTTCCAAAAGGACTCACCATCTAAAAAAATGCAGAATAACCCCAGCAACAGCCATTAGAAAAAACACTGTGCAGGGGTGATGGACAGTTTCCTGCTCCCTACTAAATATACGAGAAGCACTATTTGAATAATTACCTCTTTGCCCAGTTAGCAGGGAATAACCAAGTGAGGTATTATCCTCACAACAGCCCACAAAATAGACCAGAATTAGACCTATGATATAGATGGTGAGGTTGAGTAGGCAGGTTTTTAACTCCAGTCTAAGTCAGCCACCCCCGAGCAGACATTTGATATGAAAACAAGGGTAGTACCAGGAGTCATAGAGATGGCCAAGGATCAACACCCATCAGGATGTCTCCCTGGATGGACCACTCCTTGAACCCTCTGTCCTAGCGGCAGTAACTAGTTCAGAGTATGCCATCCATGAGTGTGCATCATGGGTGGCCCATTGCTTGTAGCATTTGTTCTTAAGCACTACAGTACATTTTCTTTTAAATGTACGTGTCCTTGGTTTTGTTAGCGCTTTACACATTCCTCTGCGTATAGTATCTCAAGCTTGGATGTGCTCTTATCGCTGACGTTAGGCTCCAAAATTAGCACCGTTGTGTACTCTTCAGAACCCTGATATCCATCACACAATGTGAAACAAGTTCAATTTTTAGCACACATGCAAGACCATTGACTTTGATTTGTGTTCTTATGTGGATGTGGAGTATTCTTTATGCATCATCAGTTGCCCAATTACAAGGAGCATTTTCCTTTATAGAAGAGCTTTACAGAGTGTTTGTCAGCCACTGATTCTTATTTTGGAGCAGTCCAGTTCTTTGTTATGATTGTTCTGTAGTAAGTATATGCTGGATTGCAGCAAATACAGTATTAACTGTTGGCCTTTCGTATTGCTTAGCTGACATATACTAACTGTAGATAAAGTTCTGTTTTATTATTGCGAACTTTGTATAGGTAGAACGTTGCTAAAAGCGATTTTCAAACCATGATTACTCTGTGGGCAGGCAAGCTATTGAGCACACAGCTGATCAATATGAACATAGCGAAGGATTCTCTTAATTAAAGCATTTCACATTAACTTCTAAGACAAGAAGATTTGAAAGACATTTCAGTTACATCAACTCTTTCTCACAGAAACCATAAGCGACCTCTAACAGTACCTATTAATCAACCAGGTACAGTGTGGTATAGCAATACAGCAATACCTCCAATAACATGGAGAATACATTTTCTCAAAGTCAAACCAACACTACAGGAGGCATGGGTGGTGGTGGCGGTGGTGAGGAAGATGATGACGATGATGATGATGCAGGAAACTAGCAATAATTGGCCCTGTGCTACCTAGAATGCACTGTTCTGATTGCCTTGAAGTGCTGTCAATCACACCCATGACAAAGGGCACTGTAGTAAATCAGCTCTAAAGGAAGTGGTATTCTGGGAAGTATACTTGTATAGTTCAGCTGATAAAGTGTCACATAAAGTAAGCTTGTATGATGCACTTCTGTACTGTCTTTTCAATGTCATTTACACAATAGGGGACAGTCTTGAACTTTCATGCTGATTATTCTTTGAGGTCGCTGTTCAGTTTATGTTTGCATTCTGCATCCACTTGGATAGTTTAGTGTGAGAGTTAGTGCTCAGGACCCATCCTTATAAGAGGAAAAATCAACATTATTGCAGGCCAGGCCAGGCCATACAAAATATCCTCACTACTAGTGCATGCCTCTCCAAAGTGGAATGAAAACGCTGATTTTTGCAGCACTCCTGAAAGAATGTAGTCCATGAGGTGGGCAAATGCCACCACCAGAAAGGCCGTGCTCCTAGTGGATACATGTTGTTCCACTGAAATCAAGCATGTGTGAAGCAAATCCTGATTTGATGACTGAAAGCTATGGACAAGAACTCGTAAGTCATATTTACGTACTTACAATTTTGACTTACAAGTTCTTTTCCATAGTTTCTTGTCATCAAATCAGGATTTGCTCCAGGTACGCATGCTTTCAGTGGAACAACATGTGTTTTGTTTTATGGAACAATTTAGGTTTGCAGCTAGACAGGCATTACCTTCTCTTGTTTTCCTTTGCATTGTTTCTCTCCTTAGCTTTTCACATATGTATGATTCAATGGACCTCTTTTTGAAAACAGTCACACTTTTTACTCAAGAGTATATTCACTCAAAATTCATGGCTTCTATTTGCAGTGAGATATGATTTGGTACAAAGGTGAGTATTAACGATTTGCAGTTGCTTGCATCCTTAGGCTTGCGTCCAGTGGTGTCATTCAAATGATTTAGGAACAGGAACTCACTTTTGATTGGCACTTGCCAGGAACCCGGAACCAGCCACAGAGCCCGTTAGGATCCGGTACGCCCGTTCTGGTCCGTTCCCCCTGAATGACATCACTGCTTGCGTCCTTGTCTGAGGGCCAGATTCATTATCTGAGTACCTCCAATATGGCCCTATTGCTGCTGAGAACCACTAAAGGTACCTTTCTCACTTTCATTCTCCCCAACATGAATAGCAATGCAGCATCCATCCATGCTCCACTCTCTCTTCCTCCCCATCTCATCTTGTCTCCCTAGGCTTCCCATTCTGTTCCAGTTGGGGCATCCATACATTCCGCTGCCCCATGTCCTCTAATCTCCTTCCAGTCTCCTCTGCAGCTGATGCAGTGTCCGTCCATCATAGACTATGACCCCCCCCCTCTCAAAACAATCTTCCACCTCCAAAAATCATGCTGAAGAGTGATTAGTGGCCCAATGTACTAGCCTACCAAGGTACTGAGATCAGTTCAAGCATCACGCTATGCTTTGTCACCCGAATAGTTAATGTGGTTCTAAAGAGTCAGGTTTTTTAAAAAACCTCCTTTTAAAAAAAGGAGGCATTTGTTAAAAAGTTGGTTTGAAAACTTCCCCATCTCTTTCCCCATGCAGTTCATGTATCTGGATGTATGACATATAATTGATGTACCTGTAAGTCTTTGTATCCATTATTTCAACTAGGCTAAAACAGTCCAGCTGAATTTCTTTGCTTTCTAGGAACTGTGCTCATCTAATTGCAGCCATTAAATCATTGCAGCATACAGCAGAGAGACTGTCTGACTAAATCAACCAATATTTTAATGAATGGAACAATGTTTAATTGGAATTGATGCTGCATTCTTTCTATGTTGTCTGGTGTGGGCTGATCCTTGATTCAGTGTAGAGGAAAAGGCAGGAGTCAGTATCTGTTCAAAGTTTCTGTCATTGTCTGCTTATCTTATAAGAATACCTTTCCTTTTCCAATTCCATAGCCTCACAATAAACCACGCTGCCCATCATTTTCAAATTTCATATTACCATATAGTTAACTGCAGTTCTTTTCAGGCAGTGTAGAACAAACAGAGGAGAGCAGTGGAAAGCAAGTCATGCTCAATGCACACCCGGTACTCTCCCCTGACAAACTGATGAAGCCCTGCCCCCTTTTTCCTTGGAGAGCAATGTCTGCAATGTCAAACACTTGCCACCGATTCTTCCTGTGACAGCCACCCTGAAATGTTCAAAGGATGGAAATCAAGAGAAGGATCTCTCCCAGTGGAAGGTGTTATCACTGCAGACAGACAATCTCCACAGGGAGAGGTTTTGAGAAAGCAACACTGTGGGGTGGGCTTGCTGGTGTAGTCTTACTTCCATCTCCTTTGCATGGACAATGTCTGCACTTTGTAACACCTGAAAAGACTTGTGTCTTGTGACCTTTACGAGCCCATTTTGTGTTTACAACTTGCTGTGAATTCTCACAAAGTGTTGCTGGGAAAGTCCCACGTGGTTAAAACTGGATCAGAAACAACCCGACATAATGCTGCTATGGAACCATTTGATTAGCTATTTTATAATTAGTCTATACCTATATCAAAAGGAGAAATAGATGAGGAAGTTGTCTAGAGATCATACATATCTTACTTACTATAATGTTCATTTTCATCTTTTGTTACATGTTTACATCAAATGCCCTGGGACAGCTCCAATTTCGGTCTAGTTAGGGCATGTGATGATAAACAAGGAACCATTGCTCTTAGCTTCAAACCTCAGAAATTAATCATTCATAGCATGGAGATCCAGAAAGATTCTGGTGCAGAACTTGTGGTCTTAAGAATCAATTTATTTTACATTTTAAAACAGAGCAGAATATTTCTAGTCTTCCTGGTTAAGAAGAAATTGTAACCTTCCTTCTCATAGAGTGTCTTGACTACATGGTTTTGTAGGACGTATCTTTGTTTCGAAGTGGACATCTGTCAAAGTTGACCAAATGGTCATAAATAGTATGTAACCATACGTTGTAGGCAGTAAGCCGACAGTTCACAAGGAACATAGATCCTTAGTACATTGGTATATCGATAGCATGGAATTATCTTTCCAGTGTCAAAAAAGAAGCTTCAACATCACAGATAGTATGTCACTTTTTTCAGTGGAATTGTGGATGGGGACCTTTTTCTCCCTGATAAAATAAGAAAAAAGGCACTTCCTCTCATATTTAACATGTGTAACATGATGCTGACTTGGATGAGTTAGCTCAGGCAGGGCCTAATCTCATCCAACTTTCCAGTGCCATTCAGCTGCAATGCAGCCCTAGAGTAAACAAACAAACGTTCCCTTATCTTGAGGAGGCCTCCATGACTTCCATACCACCATAGAATGCAGCACACACTCCATTGGGATGGCTAAATCAGGGCTGGAAAATTGGATAGGATTTGACCTGCAGTGTGTCCATTTTGACCTCGCCTGAACATCCACTAGAACACCTCAGAGCACCCATCACTAGCCAAAGAAGAGGTCCCAGAATACTAGAATGGTAACCTAATCTGTACCTGCATATTCCTGAAATTCAAGGCGGTTTCTATGATCCGATTAATAATTATCACCTCAGTCCAAAATAGAGCAATATGTCAGCAAACCCACATTAGGTGAGTGAGAGCTATTATCTCATCTGTTTAGAAAAGGAGGACAAAGTTGCTTCTCACATTCGTTGACATCAGTTTACAAAATAGGGATGTTTTCCTCCCTGTTTACATTTCTCCTTTGGAACAGCCTGTGCAGGTCTTTGATATCCTGGCTTCTCAGACCAGTTTCACTGATCTTCACATGGACTTCATCTGTTGAATTTTCTCTATGCTTCTTGCTGATTGCTATGCTTTTAAATTGTTCTTGTTGTTTTCTTTATTGTTGTGGTGTTTAATTTTTACTGTAAGGCTGTCTTGAAATCCTTTTGATTACAAATATTGAAAATAGATATTGCTTGGGATGCCATCCCTGAGATTTAGCATCTCTTTCAGGAGGAGAGCCTTAGGATACTGCATACTGCCTTATTTGCTCGGCATAACCATTCTTCTTCAGCTGTATTTATCTCAGGTTGTTGGTTATCTCAGGTTGTAGGGAGTAGATAAGACAATGTGGCTTCCTGCTTGCCTGCATCAGAGTTGTACCGTCTAAAGGTTCAGCAAGAAGAGATGGTATTTTGAGGTGAAAGTTGGGCAGTTTGAGATAGAACAACCCCACTTGCCTTGCATAGCATTAGGATGCCCCGATAATTGTTGCAGTTCAATATTTAGATTGGGACAGAGACTTGTCTTCTTTGCTTCCTCTACAGCAGCATATTGATGATACTGCTCCATCTAAATAATAATGATGATAATAAATTCCTACTTATATTAGTGTAGCACATGGTACAATCAGGCAGGTCTATCTAGCTGTAAGTGCAGCACCAGAACGTAAAAGTCACTGCATGCTGAAAGGAGCATTCATTGATGTATATGCGTTCTCTGTAACTCTGGTGTCAGCAGGGTTTCTGTAGGCCCTCATTTGTATTAGAGAGACTTCAGTGGTGTCAGCAAAGTACAGGTCTGATTGCGAATTGGTTTTTGTATCTCCTCCCTAGGATGGAAACTATGGTTGGCTTTGTTTGTCAAGAGTGGCAAACAACTTCATTTTCCATAATTATTAGTAATAATATTTATTTAATGCATTATTTACTGGTGACAACAGGATTTATTCTTTGTTGATGAGCTTCCAGGGGACAGCACTTGTTCTTTAAAAGGCAAAATGTGACAGGATCACAATTATAAAATGAATGTGCATAGTGCACCTATGCTGTGTTAATAAAGCAACTGTGAGTAATTTGTGTTTCTCATGACATCTTATCACAGTTCCATAAGAAACATAGGAGTGCTCTTGCAGCTTGTTATCATTATTTGCCTATTATTGCTTATTATCATCACTTATTTATTTCATTGCATGCATTTTTAAACATCAAGCATAATAAGACATTCCAGATAATTCATAGTATCTAGATATATTGAAGATTCGAAGGGGAGGTGGAGAAGGGATCTGTTATCATAGTGAATCCAAAAACAATGCATCCAAATTGGTGTGCTGCGAATGGTCCGCAAGTATGCCACAGGAGTTTGGAAGAGAGCCATTTATTCATAAAGCAATTGGGGGAGGGGAGCCCCACCAGCAGCATGTCGCGCCTTGTCAATTGTCCAAAAGTTGGTGGTATGCCTTGGCAATGTTAGCACCTTGTCAGTGTGCCATGAGATGAAAGAGTTTGAAAACCATTGCTGTAAGGTGATAAAATGTCTTTCCAGGATTTTGTATCAGATTGAGATATAGGCACTCTTAAGGAGACCTAAGAGTTGAATGTCACACAGTCCAGTCCTAGGCATGTCTACTCAGAAGCAAATTCCATTACAGTCAATGGGGCTTACTCCTAAGTAAGTGGGATAGGATTGCAGCCACAGCCATGGTATTTTCTGGTAGAAACTTATGTGAGATGTGGAATATTCTTTAGGCATCATCAGTTGCCGAAGGAGCATTTTCCTTTATATTTTGCTGTTTTCAGTTCAGTTGATGAAATAGCAGCATGTAAAGATTTGAAGCAGTTGAAAATCGCTCACCTTGCTCAGTTTTGGAGGACATGGTATCAGGAGTTTTTGTAGTTCGTAGGTTTTGACAAGCAATTCCCAGGGACTTTTCCCCACTGTATTGGTTCTAGTTTCTAGTCTGACAACCTGGTGAATATTCTGACCAGACCTACCTTCCTAGTTGCATACTGTTCTAGAGGGGCTTCTTTCCTTTCCTGTTCTGACAAGGTACAAGAGAGAATCTTTTTCAATGCTTCAGCCTTCCCCAGAACTCTGTAAGTCTCTTCTTAGCAGAGCTATACAGAGATTATGGCGCTGCCAAAACCATCATCTGGATTGGGGTCAAGATCAGGCACAAAACTCTACTTATGGCCTGTCTTCATTTGGCACTGACGGAGACAAGGGGCCCAGGAAAAAACAGGCTGAGAGAGGCGAGATGTGCCTCGTGAATAACTCACATGCATCCCTTCTTGCTCGCTGTTTTCCCTTTACTGGACCAGTGGTTGAACAGGGAAAATCTTGGTAATTTTTATCCACCATACCAGGCTACAGAGACAGGAATGGAAGAATTTAATTCAGATGACCATTGCATCTACTATTGTGGGCAGGAATCCCTTAGAAGAAATGGAGTAGCCTTCATAGTGAACAAAAGAGTGGGAACAGCAGTACTGGAGTATAACCTCAACAACGATAGAATGATTTCAATTCAGATCCAAGGCAAACCTTTCAACATCACAGTAATCCAAGTCTACGCCCCAACCACTGATGCTGAAGAGGAAGAAGTTGACCATTTCTGTGAAGACCTACAACACCTTCTAGAATTAACACCCAAAAAAGATGTCCTTCTCATCATAGGGGATTGGAATGCTAAAGTAGGCAATCAAGAGGTAATAGGAATAACAGACAAGTTTGGTCTTGGAGTACAAAATGAAGCAGGGCAAAGACTGATAGAGTTTTGTCAGGAGAACACATTAGTTTCATAGCAAACACCCTTTTCCAGCAACACAAACGGCGACTGTACACATGGACTTCACCAGATGGCCTATACCGAAATCAGATTGATTACATTCTTTGCAGCCAAAGATGGAGAAGTTCTATACAGGCAGTAAAAACAAGACCTGGAGCTGACTGTGGCTCAGATCATGAGCTTCTTATTGCAAAATTCAGGCTTAAACTGAAAAAGTAGGGAAAACCACTAGGCCCTCCACGTATGACCTAAATCAGATCCCATACGAATGTACAGTGGAGGTGACAAATAGATTTAGGGGCTTAGATTTGGTAGACAGAGTGCCTAAAGAACTTTGGACGGAGGTTTGTAACATTGTACAGGATGCAGCAACTAGAACCATCCCAAAGAGAAAGAAATGCAAGAAGGCAAAGTGGTTGTCTGATGAGACTTTACAAATAGCTGAGGAAAGAAGGGAAGCAAAAAGCAAAGGAGAACAGGAAAGATATACCCAATTGAATGCAGATTTCCAGAGAACAGCAAGGAGAAATAGGAAGGCCTTCCTAAATGAACAATGAAAAGAAATAGTGGAAAACAATAAATGGGAAAGACTAGAGATCGTTTCAAGAAAATTGGAGATGTCAAATTTCATGCTAAGGTAGGCACAATAAAGGACAAGAACGGCAAGGACCTAACAGAAGCAGATGAGATTAAGAAGAGGTGGCAAGAATACCCAGAGGAACTCTATAAGGCTGATCTAAATGTTCCTGATAACCACAATGGTGCGGTCACTGAGCTCGAACCTGACATCCTCGAGTGTGAAGTCAAGTGGGCTTTAGACAGCATCACTAATAACAAAGCTAGTGGAGGTGACAGCATTCCAGCTGAGTTACTCAAAATCTTAAAAGATGAGGCTGTCAAAGTGCTGCACTTTATATGCCAGCAAATTTGGAAAACCCAGCAGTGGCCACAAGACTGGAAAAGATCAGTTTACATTCCAATCCCAAAGAAGGGAATGCCAAAGATTGTTCGAACTACCGCACCATTGCACTCATTTCACATGCTGGCAAGGTGATGCTCAAAATCCTACAAGCTAGGCTTCAGCAGTATGTGAATCGAGAACTACCAGATGTACACGCTGGTTTCCGAAGAGGCAGAGGAACTAGAGATCAAATTGCCAACATTCGCTGGATCATGGAGAAAGCAAGAGAGTTTCAGAAAAACATCTACTTCTGCTTCATTGACTATGTCAAAGCCTTTGATTGTGGATCACAATAAACTGTGGCAAGTTCTTGAAGAGATGGGAGTACCCGACCACCTTATCTGACTTCTGAGAAACCTGTATGCGGGTCAGGAAGCAACAATTAGAACTGGACGTGGAACAACTGATTGGTTTCAAATTGGAAAAGGAGTACAACAAGGCTGTATACTGTCACCTTGCTTATTTAACGTATATGCAGAGTACATCATGAGGAAGGCAGGGCTGGATGACTCACAAGCTGGAATCAAGATCGCTGGGAGAAATATCAACAACCCAGATATGCAGACGATACAACTCTAATAGCAGAAAGTGAGGAAGACCTAAAGAACCTTCTTTAGGTTCTTTAGGTGAAAGAGGAAAGTGCCAAAATTGGCTTGAAGCTCAACATTTAAAAAACTAAAATCATGGCAACCATTCCCATCACTTCCTGGCAAATAGAAGGGGAAGAATTGGAAGCAGTGTCAGACTTTATTTTCCTGGGCTCCAAGATCACAGCAGACGGTGACTGCAGCCATGACATTAAAAGACATTTGCTTCTTGAGAGGAAAGCTATGGCGAACCTAGACAACTCAGTAAAAAGCCGAGACATCACCCTGCCAACAAAGGTTCGCAAAGTCAAAGCTATGGTTTTCCCGGAAGTCATGTATGGCTGTGAGAGCTGGACCATAAGAAAGGCAGAGCACCGAATAATAGATGCTTTTGAATTATGGTGTTGGAGAAGACTCTTGAGAGTCCCCTGGACTGCAAGGAGATCCAGTAGGGCAATCCTCCAGGAAGTCAAGCCTGATTGCTCCCTGGAAGGACAAGTCCTGAAGCTGAAGCTCCAATACTTTGGCCACCTGATGAGAAGAGAGGACTCTTTAGAAAAGACCCTCATGCCGGGAAAGATTGAAGGCAATAGGAGAAGGGGGCGGCAGATGGTTAGATAGTGTCACCGAAGCGATGAACATGAAATTGGGTGAACTCTGGAAGCTAGTGGAGGACAGGGAGGCCTGGCGTGCTGTGGTCCATGGGATCGCGAAGAGTCGGACACGACTTAGCACAACTTAACAACAACAACAAATCATGGGGTAAGAAATTTGTAGAGCATAAAGTTCCAGTCCCTGACCAAAATCTGCTCTCCAGGATTCAGATTTTTTTCAGACATTGTTCACAGATTTTCTTTACAGCCTTGAGCTTGTTTCAGAAAAACAGAAAGCTGAAATCCTCAGCATGCTTAATGTTGTCCCCAGTTCCAGTTGTTACACCTCTAAGAAGTGATGGCAAAGCTATACAATCAGGCTTCAAGAAAAACCTAGCTTGTGTTCAGTATTGACTCATACTGCTAACAGACTCAGATTGTTACTGGATGTCTACCCTTCAGTTTTCCATCATATTTGTGGATTCCCACTTTTTGTACAATTTCCACAGGACCACCACAAGAAACACTTTGATGCTATTGTACTTCAACCAGAACCTACACATTTGGTGCTTTGTTGGAAGCCAGCAAGCCTCTACTGCAGCTATAGTTCATCTGCAAATGCTGTACTGCAGTGAATGATAAATTCTGTCCAAGTGTAATGAATATTTCTTCATTGTCTTGGTTTAAAAAAAAAAAAAACCCAATGGACTATTAGTTCATCCTATATTATTATAATTATGCACATACACCATACATTGGGAAATCATCGCACTCTGACATATTAATATAAGTTTACCAATACAACTTTGCTGCAAACGTTCAAAATGTGTTAAACTGATGTCAGCATCTCAGTAATTTCACAGTTTTAAAACAGTTAGAAATGTAATGACTACACTGCACTTGATTAAAGCATTTACAGCTCTAATCAAAACCTGACAGCAAGATCAAAGATGTTAACTTAAAACTCTCTTCTAATTATGTTTAAAATGCCACACCTCAGGCCTGTCTCTCCTCTTCTTTTTCAAACCAAATTCTGCTTAAGAAAGATCTAACACTTCTTAACAGTTCATTATCCAATAAAACTATTCAAAGCTTAAAAGCAATCTACACAATTAGTCAGGACCTCAGGGAGTCCACCGGTAGTCTTTATTACAGGCCTTCATATTAAAACACCTTAATTATATTTGTCAAATGGATTTCATTAAAACCCATCGTCACTTTAATTTTCATATTTTGACAGCACTGGCATAGGCATTATTACCACCTGCCATGCAACAAACTACAACAAAATTATCAAATTCCTTCAAATATAATGGATTTTTCTTTTTCTTTTTTTCCACCTGAACACAGATTTTTTCCATCAGCAGAATGAAAACCAGAAATTATGAACAGTTCAAAAATAAAACATTCATTCAAGAGCATTGGCTTCTAGTATAATATGCCAAGAGCAAGGATGTATACTATATAGGAAATGGAATTAATGCTTGATTGCCAGAAACACTTTATACAAAAGGTAAGGCATATAGACTAGAGCACCTCTGAATTATAAAGGCAAGACATCAAACAGAATTCACAGCTATTTAATCAAATGACAACTATCAGGACTTGAAAGCAGACGACATTCTAGCTTGTATTTCATGATGCTGCCACATGCAGCAACTGCTATGGCTTCAGTGGGCAGCGACTGTAACCATGACTTATGTTAGCCATGATTAAGTGCCATGTAGATTCTTTGTTTAAATCTAAAAGAATACATATGCTTCTATGCCTGTATTTCTGCTACGATAATGGACAACAGATAAGGATTATTTTTTCCTAGGTTATTCAGTTTTCTGAATAACATTTTCAAACATTTAAGGACTGTTAGCTCTGAAATCAGGAAAGTAGTGCTACTGCAGTTCCATTTGTTCAGGTCACATAAGACGTAGAAGAGTCAGAAGAAATGTAGGACATCCGAAGTACAAATCCATGTGATTAATATTATGCAAATTCTGTTTGCATTTTTCCATATTAGGGTGAGCAAACAAGACAAATCTGAAATAACTGGAGGTTAATGGGACTGTAATACTGTTTTTCCAAATAAATGATATTGGCAACAAGTGATAAAACAGCAGTCCACTTGTGTTGGTTAAACTTACAGGTTTCCCCACGTTTCCCCCCCCCC
>JAJKFI010018613.1:0-15680 GCA_029204185.1 Lerista edwardsae | reverse complement strand
CACACACACACACACACACACACACACACACACACACACACACACACGGATTTGGTTAGATCCAAAAGGGGCAGGAGGTGTGGACAGATGGTTGAGCTACTGGTACTGCCAGAAGCTAAGCTGGAGAATCTGTGGTCTCTTTTGGGATGGGAGACAGAATACCAGGCTATCACAAGCTGCAATACCTGTTGTGGCAGAATGGAGTCACTGTGCTTAGTCACTGATTAGTCAGAGTGGGAATGTGTGACAAGGCCAGCCGGCAAAAGAACGGAGTATGACCTTGAGGACCTGTCCAGGCTGAAGCTCAATGGTGCACAGCTAGAGGAGGTGGCTATACCTAGGACTGAGGATTCGGTGAATCACAGATTACTGTATATTTGTAAAAAAAAACAAAAACCAATTGAAAAATGATGGTTTAGACTTGCCTGCCCATGGTATAAATTCTTCAAATAACATACATAATAAATCCAGAGGTATCATGCACATACATGTTCAAGGAAGTGAATGTTACTAATTCTTCCCCCCATTGGCAGCCCCCTATCATATTACCCATTATTTCCAAGGGTCCCCAGCCCTCAAGATCAGGTTTCCAGGGGGTTCTGCAGTGATACAGCATGGAAGAGTGGGCATACAGTCCCTTCCCATGAGAAGACCACTCTACATTGGAGATTGATTCCATATTTTTCCACCAAATTTACATCTATGTCCCCGCGCCAAGGCTCCTGTAATGTGTCCAATACTGAGGCATCCTAAGTACTAGCCATTGTCCTTGGATGCTTTGTTGAGAATTAGCAGCATTGTAGAAAGACCAGATGATAAATCCAACAGATCATTATTTCCTCTCCATTGTCGGGGTCTACCTATGACAACAGCCAGTATCCAGTCAGGTAGGAGTATCTAGGTGGTTGTAAACCATCAAATTTGATGGATTGATGACATCATCAACCACAGCTTCTTTAAGGTCATATACAAAGATCCTCCAGTATGTTGCCTCAGTCTGTAATTGAAAGCAGCTGTTGTCTTACAAAAGACACACCCAGTTGCCATGTGTGTGAAAGAACCAGGCTCCTGTGTGAATGATTAGAATAGGGACAATATTCAGGAATTTTTTATTTCCACTTTATATTAATCTCCTTGTCAAACTTTGCCTACAACCTCTCTTTTGTTATTGCAGTTTACTTTTGGATATGTACCTCATTCAGATCCTTTGCTTCACCGCCACTGTTTTGTTCCTTCAGCCTTTTAATCAACTCATTTTTTTACTGATTTATGTGCCCAGAGGGGGTTAAGCTGCCATGCCTATGATATTGCTTAAATTTTGCTACTGTTTGGCTTGAGTTTCCTCTCTTTGGTGGTGGCAGCAGGAAGCCTACCACTTTCCCAGTAAAATCTCACTTGGACCAGTAAGAGGGAGTGAAGTGGAGAACAGAAAAGAAGTGGAGAAAAGACAACTGCTAGTCATTTTGTGCCTATTTTGCTTTCCATCACCCTCTTCTGTTCACAGATTATAATCTCACACACCTGTGATGATAGTACCTATCATTTTCTATTCTATTTTTTATTGCCGCCATGCGTTCTAAATTTTAAATGGGGAAATTGAATATCTAATGCCTTTAATCTCTTATTAAAGATCCATAGATTGTAAGATATTCAAATATACACATTTTATGGTCTTTCAAGCAGAATTGAAAATGTGTAATTGGTTTGTATTACCTTCTGATCTTTCCTGTGAAAATAAGAATCTAGTTTTTCCTTTAAAGGTGTATTGTCAGCAGTACTGAGATTGCAAGAAGTGTTGCTAACAGAACACTCTGTGCTTTATGCTGTTTACCTGAGGTTATATTCCAGATGCTCTTGTAACAGCTGGGCTGATTATTAAAAATGCCTTATAGTAACTTCCAGCTGAAGTTGATCGATACTCAGTACAAAGCTTTATATGTGAGAGAGTTATTTAAACGTTAAGTGCCCGTGGGATAACAAGGAATGAAAAAATAATGCAGAACAAATACGTTGATGGTTTCAAAAGAGCGGAAGAATATCTTTTCTGTGTATGGGTGGGAAGGGGAAATGGTTAAACTATAATGCACTTAAAAATCATATTAATAGAGTGAAGGTGTGTGTATCCTTAGGCACAAAACTAGTGCAGTTAAATTTTGACATAAGTTTAGGTTTAAATATATATGTACAGATTAATTTACTTTACTTGGGCTATGAATGTGACATTGGTTATGTACAGACATCCCTCCAATTACACGGGGGTATGTTCCTGAAAAATGACACATAAATCTAGAACATGTTAATTGAAACATCTTTTCCCATAGGAAAAAAATGGAAGTGGTACTGGTTAAGTGAAAAGTAATTCAACACGCACGCTGAAGACGAGTTACTTCTGCTTGCCCAAGATGGCATAGGGGGAGGGTTGAGGTGGGAAGCTACTGGGAGTGGCTACTGATGTTGATAGCTGAGGAAGGAATGAGGTAAAACAAAGATGCCAACAAAAAAATGGAGAAAGCAGTAACCAGTAGTTCTTAATCCTGGGACCTCTTGTCAGTTATATTGAGAAAAACCCACTTACTGCTTCTGCTTCATATATTTTATGTTGCAAGAGGCAACCACAGGGGATTGTTCTTTCTCTCTCTCTCTTAGAGCTTGTAGCAGAAGTCTCTCTCTCCACTCTGAGGAGACTCAGAAGTCTCCTTTTGCTGTTTCCCCGGCACTTATCTCCAAGCACCAGCACACACTCCAGCCCTTGCCAACAAGCCGAAGGAATTTTGCAAGATGTGCACCCAGAAGCTGCCTCAGAAGTTGTGTGAAAGCAGTTTTCTTAGTCTCTTTTTTATCTTCTGTTTTTAGAAGCAACTCCCCTCCCCCCAATGTGGTGGCGCAGTGGGTTACACTGCTGCTGCTGGGCTTTCTGACCGGAAGGTTGGGAGTTCGAGACCATGCAACGGAGTGAGCTCCCATTGCTTGTCCTAGCTCCTGCCAACCTAGCAGTTCGAAAGCACCTAAAAATGCAAGTAGATAAATAGGTACCACTTCGGTGGGAAGGTAACGGCATTCCGTGCGCTACGGCGTATAGTCATGATGGCCACATGACCACGGAAGTTTGTCCTCAGACAAACACCGGCTCTACAGGCGTAGAAACGGAGATGAGCACCGCCCCCGACAGGAGTTCACGACTTGACCCATTTGTTGGGGGGGAAACCTTTACCTTTTACCCCCCCCCCCCAACAGAAAGCTGGCCAGCATCTAATGGGAGTTTCTCATTAGCAAATAATTAGCAGCTAATTGACTACATTATTTCAAAAAGAGCCTGCACAAATCATTTTATTTCAAAAATATGTAAATTAAGACTGGGTTACTACAGATATTTCTTTGTGTTCTGCTTTCCGAAGTGCTCAGAGTCCATTCCACGCAAGATCTTGGCGGTGGTGGTGATGAATAACTATAGTTATATACCTCTTTACAACAACAAAAAGTTCACAAAGAGGTTAACTAAATGGCTCCCTGTTCCAAAAGGACTCACCATCTAAAAAAATGCAGAATAACCCCAGCAACAGCCATTAGAAAAAAACACTGTGCAGGGGTGATGGACAGTTTCCTGCTCCCTACTAAATATACGAGAAGCACTATTTGAATAATTACCTCTTTGCCCAGTTAGCAGGGAATAACCAAGTGAGGTATTATCCTCACAACAGCCCACAAAATAGACCAGAATTAGACCTATGATATAGATGGTGAGGTTGAGTAGGCAGGTTTTTAACTCCAGTCTAAGTCAGCCACCCCCGAGCAGACATTTGATATGAAAACAAGGGTAGTACCAGGAGTCATAGAGATGGCCAAGGATCAACACCCATCAGGATGTCTCCCTGGATGGACCACTCCTTGAACCCTCTGTCCTAGCGGCAGTAACTAGTTCAGAGTATGCCATCCATGAGTGTGCATCATGGGTGGCCCATTGCTTGTAGCATTTGTTCTTAAGCACTACAGTACATTTTCTTTTAAATGTACGTGTCCTTGGTTTTGTTAGCGCTTTACACATTCCTCTGCGTATAGTATCTCAAGCTTGGATGTGCTCTTATCGCTGACGTTAGGCTCCAAAATTAGCACCGTTGTGTACTCTTCAGAACCCTGATATCCATCACACAATGTGAAACAAGTTCAATTTTTAGCACACATGCAAGACCATTGACTTTGATTTGTGTTCTTATGTGGATGTGGAGTATTCTTTATGCATCATCAGTTGCCCAATTACAAGGAGCATTTTCCTTTATAGAAGAGCTTTACAGAGTGTTTGTCAGCCACTGATTCTTATTTTGGAGCAGTCCAGTTCTTTGTTATGATTGTTCTGTAGTAAGTATATGCTGGATTGCAGCAAATACAGTATTAACTGTTGGCCTTTCGTATTGCTTAGCTGACATATACTAACTGTAGATAAAGTTCTGTTTTATTATTGCGAACTTTGTATAGGTAGAACGTTGCTAAAAGCGATTTTCAAACCATGATTACTCTGTGGGCAGGCAAGCTATTGAGCACACAGCTGATCAATATGAACATAGCGAAGGATTCTCTTAATTAAAGCATTTCACATTAACTTCTAAGACAAGAAGATTTGAAAGACATTTCAGTTACATCAACTCTTTCTCACAGAAACCATAAGCGACCTCTAACAGTACCTATTAATCAACCAGGTACAGTGTGGTATAGCAATACAGCAATACCTCCAATAACATGGAGAATACATTTTCTCAAAGTCAAACCAACACTACAGGAGGCATGGGTGGTGGTGGCGGTGGTGAGGAAGATGATGACGATGATGATGATGCAGGAAACTAGCAATAATTGGCCCTGTGCTACCTAGAATGCACTGTTCTGATTGCCTTGAAGTGCTGTCAATCACACCCATGACAAAGGGCACTGTAGTAAATCAGCTCTAAAGGAAGTGGTATTCTGGGAAGTATACTTGTATAGTTCAGCTGATAAAGTGTCACATAAAGTAAGCTTGTATGATGCACTTCTGTACTGTCTTTTCAATGTCATTTACACAATAGGGGACAGTCTTGAACTTTCATGCTGATTATTCTTTGAGGTCGCTGTTCAGTTTATGTTTGCATTCTGCATCCACTTGGATAGTTTAGTGTGAGAGTTAGTGCTCAGGACCCATCCTTATAAGAGGAAAAATCAACATTATTGCAGGCCAGGCCAGGCCATACAAAATATCCTCACTACTAGTGCATGCCTCTCCAAAGTGGAATGAAAACGCTGATTTTTGCAGCACTCCTGAAAGAATGTAGTCCATGAGGTGGGCAAATGCCACCACCAGAAAGGCCGTGCTCCTAGTGGATACATGTTGTTCCACTGAAATCAAGCATGTGTGAAGCAAATCCTGATTTGATGACTGAAAGCTATGGACAAGAACTCGTAAGTCATATTTACGTACTTACAATTTTGACTTACAAGTTCTTTTCCATAGTTTCTTGTCATCAAATCAGGATTTGCTCCAGGTACGCATGCTTTCAGTGGAACAACATGTGTTTTGTTTTATGGAACAATTTAGGTTTGCAGCTAGACAGGCATTACCTTCTCTTGTTTTCCTTTGCATTGTTTCTCTCCTTAGCTTTTCACATATGTATGATTCAATGGACCTCTTTTTGAAAACAGTCACACTTTTTACTCAAGAGTATATTCACTCAAAATTCATGGCTTCTATTTGCAGTGAGATATGATTTGGTACAAAGGTGAGTATTAACGATTTGCAGTTGCTTGCATCCTTAGGCTTGCGTCCAGTGGTGTCATTCAAATGATTTAGGAACAGGAACTCACTTTTGATTGGCACTTGCCAGGAACCCGGAACCAGCCACAGAGCCCGTTAGGATCCGGTACGCCCGTTCTGGTCCGTTCCCCCTGAATGACATCACTGCTTGCGTCCTTGTCTGAGGGCCAGATTCATTATCTGAGTACCTCCAATATGGCCCTATTGCTGCTGAGAACCACTAAAGGTACCTTTCTCACTTTCATTCTCCCCAACATGAATAGCAATGCAGCATCCATCCATGCTCCACTCTCTCTTCCTCCCCATCTCATCTTGTCTCCCTAGGCTTCCCATTCTGTTCCAGTTGGGGCATCCATACATTCCGCTGCCCCATGTCCTCTAATCTCCTTCCAGTCTCCTCTGCAGCTGATGCAGTGTCCGTCCATCATAGACTATGACCCCCCCCTCTCAAAACAATCTTCCACCTCCAAAAATCATGCTGAAGAGTGATTAGTGGCCCAATGTACTAGCCTACCAAGGTACTGAGATCAGTTCAAGCATCACGCTATGCTTTGTCACCCGAATAGTTAATGTGGTTCTAAAGAGTCAGGTTTTTTAAAAAACCTCCTTTTAAAAAAAGGAGGCATTTGTTAAAAAGTTGGTTTGAAAACTTCCCCATCTCTTTCCCCATGCAGTTCATGTATCTGGATGTATGACATATAATTGATGTACCTGTAAGTCTTTGTATCCATTATTTCAACTAGGCTAAAACAGTCCAGCTGAATTTCTTTGCTTTCTAGGAACTGTGCTCATCTAATTGCAGCCATTAAATCATTGCAGCATACAGCAGAGAGACTGTCTGACTAAATCAACCAATATTTTAATGAATGGAACAATGTTTAATTGGAATTGATGCTGCATTCTTTCTATGTTGTCTGGTGTGGGCTGATCCTTGATTCAGTGTAGAGGAAAAGGCAGGAGTCAGTATCTGTTCAAAGTTTCTGTCATTGTCTGCTTATCTTATAAGAATACCTTTCCTTTTCCAATTCCATAGCCTCACAATAAACCATGCTGCCCATCATTTTCAAATTTCATATTACCATATAGTTAACTGCAGTTCTTTTCAGGCAGTGTAGAACAAACAGAGGAGAGCAGTGGAAAGCAAGTCATGCTCAATGCACACCCGGTACTCTCCCCTGACAAACTGATGAAGCCCTGCCCCCTTTTTCCTTGGAGAGCAATGTCTGCAATGTCAAACACTTGCCACCGATTCTTCCTGTGACAGCCACCCTGAAATGTTCAAAGGATGGAAATCAAGAGAAGGATCTCTCCCAGTGGAAGGTGTTATCACTGCAGACAGACAATCTCCACAGGGAGAGGTTTTGAGAAAGCAACACTGTGGGGTGGGCTTGCTGGTGTAGTCTTACTTCCATCTCCTTTGCATGGACAATGTCTGCACTTTGTAACACCTGAAAAGACTTGTGTCTTGTGACCTTTACGAGCCCATTTTGTGTTTACAACTTGCTGTGAATTCTCACAAAGTGTTGCTGGGAAAGTCCCACGTGGTTAAAACTGGATCAGAAACAACCCGACATAATGCTGCTATGGAACCATTTGATTAGCTATTTTATAATTAGTCTATACCTATATCAAAAGGAGAAATAGATGAGGAAGTTGTCTAGAGATCATACATATCTTACTTACTATAATGTTCATTTTCATCTTTTGTTACATGTTTACATCAAATGCCCTGGGACAGCTCCAATTTCGGTCTAGTTAGGGCATGTGATGATAAACAAGGAACCATTGCTCTTAGCTTCAAACCTCAGAAATTAATCATTCATAGCATGGAGATCCAGAAAGATTCTGGTGCAGAACTTGTGGTCTTAAGAATCAATTTATTTTACATTTTAAAACAGAGCAGAATATTTCTAGTCTTCCTGGTTAAGAAGAAATTGTAACCTTCCTTCTCATAGAGTGTCTTGACTACATGGTTTTGTAGGACGTATCTTTGTTTCGAAGTGGACATCTGTCAAAGTTGACCAAATGGTCATAAATAGTATGTAACCATACGTTGTAGGCAGTAAGCCGACAGTTCACAAGGAACATAGATCCTTAGTACATTGGTATATCGATAGCATGGAATTATCTTTCCAGTGTCAAAAAAGAAGCTTCAACATCACAGATAGTATGTCACTTTTTTCAGTGGAATTGTGGATGGGGACCTTTTTCTCCCTGATAAAATAAGAAAAAAGGCACTTCCTCTCATATTTAACATGTGTAACATGATGCTGACTTGGATGAGTTAGCTCAGGCAGGGCCTAATCTCATCCAACTTTCCAGTGCCATTCAGCTGCAATGCAGCCCTAGAGTAAACAAACAAACGTTCCCTTATCTTGAGGAGGCCTCCATGACTTCCATACCACCATAGAATGCAGCACACACTCCATTGGGATGGCTAAATCAGGGCTGGAAAATTGGATAGGATTTGACCTGCAGTGTGTCCATTTTGACCTCGCCTGAACATCCACTAGAACACCTCAGAGCACCCATCACTAGCCAAAGAAGAGGTCCCAGAATACTAGAATGGTAACCTAATCTGTACCTGCATATTCCTGAAATTCAAGGCGGTTTCTATGATCCGATTAATAATTATCACCTCAGTCCAAAATAGAGCAATATGTCAGCAAACCCACATTAGGTGAGTGAGAGCTATTATCTCATCTGTTTAGAAAAGGAGGACAAAGTTGCTTCTCACATTCGTTGACATCAGTTTACAAAATAGGGATGTTTTCCTCCCTGTTTACATTTCTCCTTTGGAACAGCCTGTGCAGGTCTTTGATATCCTGGCTTCTCAGACCAGTTTCACTGATCTTCACATGGACTTCATCTGTTGAATTTTCTCTATGCTTCTTGCTGATTGCTATGCTTTTAAATTGTTCTTGTTGTTTTCTTTATTGTTGTGGTGTTTAATTTTTACTGTAAGGCTGTCTTGAAATCCTTTTGATTACAAATATTGAAAATAGATATTGCTTGGGATGCCATCCCTGAGATTTAGCATCTCTTTCAGGAGGAGAGCCTTAGGATACTGCATACTGCCTTATTTGCTCGGCATAACCATTCTTCTTCAGCTGTATTTATCTCAGGTTGTTGGTTATCTCAGGTTGTAGGGAGTAGATAAGACAATGTGGCTTCCTGCTTGCCTGCATCAGAGTTGTACCGTCTAAAGGTTCAGCAAGAAGAGATGGTATTTTGAGGTGAAAGTTGGGCAGTTTGAGATAGAACAACCCCACTTGCCTTGCATAGCATTAGGATGCCCCGATAATTGTTGCAGTTCAATATTTAGATTGGGACAGAGACTTGTCTTCTTTGCTTCCTCTACAGCAGCATATTGATGATACTGCTCCATCTAAATAATAATGATGATAATAAATTCCTACTTATATTAGTGTAGCACATGGTACAATCAGGCAGGTCTATCTAGCTGTAAGTGCAGCACCAGAACGTAAAAGTCACTGCATGCTGAAAGGAGCATTCATTGATGTATATGCGTTCTCTGTAACTCTGGTGTCAGCAGGGTTTCTGTAGGCCCTCATTTGTATTAGAGAGACTTCAGTGGTGTCAGCAAAGTACAGGTCTGATTGCGAATTGGTTTTTGTATCTCCTCCCTAGGATGGAAACTATGGTTGGCTTTGTTTGTCAAGAGTGGCAAACAACTTCATTTTCCATAATTATTAGTAATAATATTTATTTAATGCATTATTTACTGGTGACAACAGGATTTATTCTTTGTTGATGAGCTTCCAGGGGACAGCACTTGTTCTTTAAAAGGCAAAATGTGACAGGATCACAATTATAAAATGAATGTGCATAGTGCACCTATGCTGTGTTAATAAAGCAACTGTGAGTAATTTGTGTTTCTCATGACATCTTATCACAGTTCCATAAGAAACATAGGAGTGCTCTTGCAGCTTGTTATCATTATTTGCCTATTATTGCTTATTATCATCACTTATTTATTTCATTGCATGCATTTTTAAACATCAAGCATAATAAGACATTCCAGATAATTCATAGTATCTAGATATATTGAAGATTCGAAGGGGAGGTGGAGAAGGGATCTGTTATCATAGTGAATCCAAAAACAATGCATCCAAATTGGTGTGCTGCGAATGGTCCGCAAGTATGCCACAGGAGTTTGGAAGAGAGCCATTTATTCATAAAGCAATTGGGGGAGGGGAGCCCCACCAGCAGCATGTCGCGCCTTGTCAATTGTCCAAAAGTTGGTGGTATGCCTTGGCAATGTTAGCACCTTGTCAGTGTGCCATGAGATGAAAGAGTTTGAAAACCATTGCTGTAAGGTGATAAAATGTCTTTCCAGGATTTTGTATCGGATTGAGATATAGGCACTCTTAAGGAGACCTAAGAGTTGAATGTCACACAGTCCAGTCCTAGGCATGTCTACTCAGAAGCAAATTCCATTACAGTCAATGGGGCTTACTCCTAAGTAAGTGGGATAGGATTGCAGCCACAGCCATGGTATTTTCTGGTAGAAACTTATGTGAGATGTGGAATATTCTTTAGGCATCATCAGTTGCCGAAGGAGCATTTTCCTTTATATTTTGCTGTTTTCAGTTCAGTTGATGAAATAGCAGCATGTAAAGATTTGAAGCAGTTGAAAATCGCTCACCTTGCTCAGTTTTGGAGGACATGGTATCAGGAGTTTTTGTAGTTCGTAGGTTTTGACAAGCAATTCCCAGGGACTTTTCCCCACTGTATTGGTTCTAGTTTCTAGTCTGACAACCTGGTGAATATTCTGACCAGACCTACCTTCCTAGTTGCATACTGTTCTAGAGGGGCTTCTTTCCTTTCCTGTTCTGACAAGGTACAAGAGAGAATCTTTTTCAATGCTTCAGCCTTCCCCAGAACTCTGTAAGTCTCTTCTTAGCAGAGCTATACAGAGATTATGGCGCTGCCAAAACCATCATCTGGATTGGGGTCAAGATCAGGCACAAAACTCTACTTATGGCCTGTCTTCATTTGGCACTGACGGAGACAAGGGGCCCAGGAAAAAACAGGCTGAGAGAGGCGAGATGTGCCTCGTGAATAACTCACATGCATCCCTTCTTGCTCGCTGTTTTCCCTTTACTGGACCAGTGGTTGAACAGGGAAAATCTTGGTAATTTTTATCCACCATACCAGGCTACAGAGACAGGAATGGAAGAATTTAATTCAGATGACCATTGCATCTACTATTGTGGGCAGGAATCCCTTAGAAGAAATGGAATAGCCTTCATAGTGAACAAAAGAGTGGGAACAGCAGTACTGGAGTATAACCTCAACAACGATAGAATGATTTCAATTCAGATCCAAGGCAAACCTTTCAACATCACAGTAATCCAAGTCTACGCCCCAACCACTGATGCTGAAGAGGAAGAAGTTGACCATTTCTGTGAAGACCTACAACACCTTCTAGAATTAACACCCAAAAAAGATGTCCTTCTCATCATAGGGGATTGGAATGCTAAAGTAGGCAATCAAGAGGTAATAGGAATAACAGACAAGTTTGGTCTTGGAGTACAAAATGAAGCAGGGCAAAGACTGATAGAGTTTTGTCAGGAGAACACATTAGTTTCATAGCAAACACCCTTTTCCAGCAACACAAACGGCGACTGTACACATGGACTTCACCAGATGGCCTATACCGAAATCAGATTGATTACATTCTTTGCAGCCAAAGATGGAGAAGTTCTATACAGGCAGTAAAAACAAGACCTGGAGCTGACTGTGGCTCAGATCATGAGCTTCTTATTGCAAAATTCAGGCTTAAACTGAAAAAGTAGGGAAAACCACTAGGCCCTCCACGTATGACCTAAATCAGATCCCATACGAATGTACAGTGGAGGTGACAAATAGATTTAGGGGCTTAGATTTGGTAGACAGAGTGCCTAAAGAACTTTGGACGGAGGTTTGTAACATTGTACAGGATGCAGCAACTAGAACCATCCCAAAGAGAAAGAAATGCAAGAAGGCAAAGTGGTTGTCTGATGAGACTTTACAAATAGCTGAGGAAAGAAGGGAAGCAAAAAGCAAAGGAGAACAGGAAAGATATACCCAATTGAATGCAGATTTCCAGAGAACAGCAAGGAGAAATAGGAAGGCCTTCCTAAATGAACAATGAAAAGAAATAGAGGAAAACAATAAATGGGAAAGACTAGAGATCGTTTCAAGAAAATTGGAGATGTCAAATTTCATGCTAAGGTAGGCACAATAAAGGACAAGAACGGCAAGGACCTAACAGAAGCAGATGAGATTAAGAAGAGGTGGCAAGAATACCCAGAGGAACTCTATAAGGCTGATCTAAATGTTCCTGATAACCACAATGGTGCGGTCACTGAGCTCGAACCTGACATCCTCGAGTGTGAAGTCAAGTGGGCTTTAGACAGCATCACTAATAACAAAGCTAGTGGAGGTGACAGCATTCCAGCTGAGTTACTCAAAATCTTAAAAGATGAGGCTGTCAAAGTGCTGCACTTTATATGCCAGCAAATTTGGAAAACCCAGCAGTGGCCACAAGACTGGAAAAGATCAGTTTACATTCCAATCCCAAAGAAGGGAATGCCAAAGATTGTTCGAACTACCGCACCATTGCACTCATTTCACATGCTGGCAAGGTGATGCTCAAAATCCTACAAGCTAGGCTTCAGCAGTATGTGAATCGAGAACTACCAGATGTACACGCTGGTTTCCGAAGAGGCAGAGGAACTAGAGATCAAATTGCCAACATTCGCTGGATCATGGAGAAAGCAAGAGAGTTTCAGAAAAACATCTACTTCTGCTTCATTGACTATGTCAAAGCCTTTGATTGTGGATCACAATAAACTGTGGCAAGTTCTTGAAGAGATGGGAGTACCCGACCACCTTATCTGACTTCTGAGAAACCTGTATGCGGGTCAGGAAGCAACAATTAGAACTGGACGTGGAAC
This sequence comes from Lerista edwardsae, assembly GCA_029204185.1. Taxonomy (NCBI): domain Eukaryota; kingdom Metazoa; phylum Chordata; class Lepidosauria; order Squamata; family Scincidae; genus Lerista; species Lerista edwardsae. The sequence continues at coordinate 2,942 of JAJKFI010018613.1, read as the reverse complement.
AACTGATTGGTTTCAAATTGGAAAAGGAGTACAACAAGGCTGTATACTGTCACCTTGCTTATTTAACGTATATGCAGAGTACATCATGAGGAAGGCAGGGCTGGATGACTCACAAGCTGGAATCAAGATCGCTGGGAGAAATATCAACAACCCAGATATGCAGACGATACCACTCTAATAGCAGAAAGTGAGGAAGACCTAAAGAACCTTCTTTAGGTTCTTTAGGTGAAAGAGGAAAGTGCCAAAATTGGCTTGAAGCTCAACATTTAAAAAACTAAAATCATGGCAACCATTCCCATCACTTCCTGGCAAATAGAAGGGGAAGAATTGGAAGCAGTGTCAGACTTTATTTTCCTGGGCTCCAAGATCACAGCAGACGGTGACTGCAGCCATGACATTAAAAGACATTTGCTTCTTGAGAGGAAAGCTATGGCGAACCTAGACAACTCAGTAAAAAGCCGAGACATCACCCTGCCAACAAAGGTTCGCAAAGTCAAAGCTATGGTTTTCCCGGAAGTCATGTATGGCTGTGAGAGCTGGACCATAAGAAAGGCAGAGCACCGAATAATAGATGCTTTTGAATTATGGTGTTGGAGAAGACTCTTGAGAGTCCCCTGGACTGCAAGGAGATCCAGTAGGGCAATCCTCCAGGAAGTCAAGCCTGATTGCTCCCTGGAAGGACAAGTCCTGAAGCTGAAGCTCCAATACTTTGGCCACCTGATGAGAAGAGAGGACTCTTTAGAAAAGACCCTCATGCCGGGAAAGATTGAAGGCAATAGGAGAAGGGGGCGGCAGATGGTTAGATAGTGTCACCGAAGCGATGAACATGAAATTGGGTGAACTCTGGAAGCTAGTGGAGGACAGGGAGGCCTGGCGTGCTGTGGTCCATGGGATCGCGAAGAGTCGGACACGACTTAGCACAACTTAACAACAACAACAAATCATGGGGTAAGAAATTTGTAGAGCATAAAGTTCCAGTCCCTGACCAAAATCTGCTCTCCAGGATTCAGATTTTTTTCAGACATTGTTCACAGATTTTCTTTACAGCCTTGAGCTTGTTTCAGAAAAACAGAAAGCTGAAATCCTCAGCATGCTTAATGTTGTCCCCAGTTCCAGTTGTTACACCTCTAAGAAGTGATGGCAAAGCTATACAATCAGGCTTCAAGAAAAACCTAGCTTGTGTTCAGTATTGACTCATACTGCTAACAGACTCAGATTGTTACTGGATGTCTACCCTTCAGTTTTCCATCATATTTGTGGATTCCCACTTTTTGTACAATTTCCACAGGACCACCACAAGAAACACTTTGATGCTATTGTACTTCAACCAGAACCTACACATTTGGTGCTTTGTTGGAAGCCAGCAAGCCTCTACTGCAGCTATAGTTCATCTGCAAATGCTGTACTGCAGTGAATGATAAATTCTGTCCAAGTGTAATGAATATTTCTTCATTGTCTTGGTTTTAAAAAAAAAAAACCCAATGGACTATTAGTTCATCCTATATTATTATAATTATGCACATACACCATACATTGGGAAATCATCGCACTCTGACATATTAATATAAGTTTACCAATACAACTTTGCTGCAAACGTTCAAAATGTGTTAAACTGATGTCAGCATCTCAGTAATTTCACAGTTTTAAAACAGTTAGAAATGTAATGACTACACTGCACTTGATTAAAGCATTTACAGCTCTAATCAAAACCTGACAGCAAGATCAAAGATGTTAACTTAAAACTCTCTTCTAATTATGTTTAAAATGCCACACCTCAGGCCTGTCTCTCCTCTTCTTTTTCAAACCAAATTCTGCTTAAGAAAGATCTAACACTTCTTAACAGTTCATTATCCAATAAAACTATTCAAAGCTTAAAAGCAATCTACACAATTAGTCAGGACCTCAGGGAGTCCACCGGTAGTCTTTATTACAGGCCTTCATATTAAAACACCTTAATTATATTTGTCAAATGGATTTCATTAAAACCCATCGTCACTTTAATTTTCATATTTTGACAGCACTGGCATAGGCATTATTACCACCTGCCATGCAACAAACTACAACAAAATTATCAAATTCCTTCAAATATAATGGATTTTTCTTTTTCTTTTTTTCCACCTGAACACAGATTTTTTCCATCAGCAGAATGAAAACCAGAAATTATGAACAGTTCAAAAATAAAACATTCATTCAAGAGCATTGGCTTCTAGTATAATATGCCAAGAGCAAGGATGTATACTATATAGGAAATGGAATTAATGCTTGATTGCCAGAAACACTTTATACAAAAGGTAAGGCATATAGACTAGAGCACCTCTGAATTATAAAGGCAAGACATCAAACAGAATTCACAGCTATTTAATCAAATGACAACTATCAGGACTTGAAAGCAGACGACATTCTAGCTTGTATTTCATGATGCTGCCACATGCAGCAACTGCTATGGCTTCAGTGGGCAGCGACTGTAACCATGACTTATGTTAGCCATGATTAAGTGCCATGTAGATTCTTTGTTTAAATCTAAAAGAATACATATGCTTCTATGCCTGTATTTCTGCTACGATAATGGACAACAGATAAGGATTATTTTTTCCTAGGTTATTCAGTTTTCTGAATAACATTTTCAAACATTTAAGGACTGTTAGCTCTGAAATCAGGAAAGTAGTGCTACTGCAGTTCCATTTGTTCAGGTCACATAAGACGTAGAAGAGTCAGAAGAAATGTAGGACATCCGAAGTACAAATCCATGTGATTAATATTATGCAAATTCTGTTTGCATTTTTCCATATTAGGGTGAGCAAACAAGACAAATCTGAAATAACTGGAGGTTAATGGGACTGTAATACTGTTTTTCCAAATAAATGATATTGGCAACAAGTGATAAAACAGCAGTCCACTTGTGTTGGTTAAACTTACAGGTTTCCCCACGTTTCCCCCCCCCC
>JAJKFI010018612.1:0-11843 GCA_029204185.1 Lerista edwardsae | reverse complement strand
CTTTGGCATTGGTTAAACTTACAGTTTTCCCCACGTTTCCCCCCCCCGAATGGTCTAGTTGTGACCGACTGTAAGGGCGGTGCTCATCTCCGTTTTTAAGCCGAAGAGCCAGCGTTTGTCCAAGGATAAGTTTCCGTGGTCATGTGGCCAGCATGATTATATGCCAAGGTGCACGGAACATCGTTACCTTTCCACCGAAGTGATACCTGTTTATATACTTGCATTTTTACATGCTTTCAAACTGCTAGGTTGGCAGGAGTTCAAACAAGCGATGAGAGCTCATGTAGAATAAATAAGTGGGGTCAATTTGGAACACAAAAAGAGTCAGTGGGGAAGGGGTTAAGCAGGTTCTCTTCCCACTACTACTCCACTCAACATTTCATCCTGCAGAATATCCTGTTCCAGACAAAGTCACTAACATTCTGCTAGTTCAAGGCAGTGGCAGGATTCTAGGCAGGGTATCTCCTGCCAAGGAATGGCAGGAGTTTGGGTATGCACTGGTTAAAATGGGGGGGGCAGTACAGAAATATTTTCCTGTAAGACTGCTTCTAGTGCGCTGTTTCATTATAGTATTCTTTACCCTGGATGTAGTTCGTACAGGATTATAGGAAAAGAAGAGGTTGTTATGGTTGTTACGTTAACATCCAAAAAGTCTGCCCATATGTAGCATGTTGTGGCTAGTACTGTGGCAGTGAAAGCATTGCATTATGACTTGCATGGTGAAGGAAAACTACAGGCCACACCATCTGTCATAGATGTCTTCTTAAGCAAAAGCCTGTACTTCCCATGGATGAATCAAAACTTGGCTCATCCTCCTGGGGATAGCTCCTTCTGTTCTCTTCCACAACTATCATGGAGGAGCAATGATGGCAACAGTGGTCAATTACACAGCTGACTCTGGACTAGTGAGTGCTGTACTGTGATTAGGTCTATGTTAGAACAGTTTTATAATTACCTCCTACAGTGCCTGTTTCGCACAACCCTGTTTTCCAAGCATATATCTACAGAGTTACAAGAGGTATTTCTGTACCAAGAGAGCTCTGATGGGAGATAAGAAAGACTAGGTTAGAGTAAGAACATGGAGCAGAATCAGATGTTGTTTCAACAAAGTTCTGGAGCTCAATGAAAGTTTATATAGCTGCTAAAGCTACAGTAGTTAGGATAGTTGGCTTCATCCCTTCCCCAAGGAAGCCTTCTATAACTTAAGAGGCTGTAGCTTGATTTTGCAGGTATTTTCTTAAATATTGTTGAGGAAAGGGTAGCTTGACTACAGCGTCCTCAGATTCAGAGAAAATGGGCCTGGAGAGGATGTGGGGTCTGACTCCTGGGTTTCCTCTTGTACAAGTGGAGTAGAGAGGCTAGGATATATGGTGAGGAACATTCTATACCCCAGTCTTTCCCTAAGTCAGCTTCTTCATTTCCATATTTAGTGGGGTGCTCTCTTCTCATGGGCAGTACACAGATACTTTTCTGTTGAACAAAGTCTATTGGGGCTTTCTTAGGCGCTTTTTCTTTATATCATGAAGTTTGTCCCTCAGACTAGAGAATTTTGGTAGGTAGTAGTATTTTATTGCTAGTGGTTTTGTGTTTGGAGGTGCCCGTGGTGGTAAAACTACATAGGGCAAGCAAATATTTCTGCCAAATTTGCTAAGTCTTGCCTTCCGTTGCAGTCATGGCTGTGTCAACCATGCCCAGGCTGCAAATGAAAACAAAAGTATCATTCCAGTAATAATTGGTCCTTTGCTAAGCTGTGAGTTTTCTATGGCCTGGCGCTACCATAGATGTTAGCCAACAACTTGTACAAGTCTAGTGGCAGATTTTCTTAATGTTGGGCAATATTAAAATGTTTTAAAAGCAGGATTGGGACTGTAGTATGAAGGTACTCAAATTGTTTAAAAAGTACAAATAGGATGAGCACATTCATGTATCTAGCTTAAAATGTATAAAATGTATTTCTCTCCCAATTTGATGACCCCTGAAGGTAACCTGATTTTGGTGGTGGCGGCGGCGGCAGCGGCGGCGGCCTGTTTCTGTTTGTAACAGTAGTTTTCTGGTTGCTCTCAATGCTGATCTTGGTCTGCCACATCAATTTGTTTTTGACAGAAGTCTTCACAGATGTCATTTGCATACCTTTTTCAGGAAAAATACCTTATCTTGGTGGATTTTGAGAAATCTATTTTTGCTGTATATAACTAGTGATAAGAAATTTTCTTGATCTTCTTAGTGATAAGAAAACTTCTTCTGGTTTATATGATTTATTGCAATCATTCTCCCTCTAAAGAAGTCAGAATTAAACCACCATTGCGGAAATGGGCTTTGTTCTCCTGAAATAATTGGCAATGAATCCATTGGATTATTCACACCATTGCATATTTAAATTGTTGTGCTGATACTTCTGCTAAAGTGGTAAATTTGCAAATAGTTATCAACTGAAAAGTCAAGTATGTGTGGATGGGTCATAATAATGGAGTTTTTTAAGCGGGAAAAACATAATTAGGCCTGAATATTAATCTTGATTATCAACATTCCTTTTTGTTCCCTGCCTTATTGTAAGGCTCTGAAATAAACTAACGTTTTGTTGAACTATTTTTTAAAACAAAGTACCATTTTTTAGAAAGTAATATTACATTTTCATACAGTGCTGAAAGCTCATGAATAATTTTGAATTCATTTTCATTCTTTTATGCTTCCCCTTTTAAAAACTCTTTTTTTAAAACTAAGAACCTTGAACAATCTCTTTACTCAGCAGTCTTCTGCGTTTTGTTTTCTCTTTTTTTAACCTTAGAACTCTCTGTCTCCAACTTTGCAATACATTTTTTATACGTGCCATTTTGTTTTCAAGCAACACTTCATTCTGAAAGGAGGAACGAAGCTAGTGAAAGGATTGGCTAATTATCATTTTTCTCAGGCCAACAGAAACATGCTGTTCTGTTGGCTTTTCAGTGTTTCTAATTTATACCCATTAAATCAATGTTTTATCATCTATTACTGATTCCTACGCTCCTGTTTGCACTTATTGGCTGTAACAAGCATTTTGTTTTTGTACAGGAGAAAAATGGTCTCAGTCACTTCTACTGTATCTGAAAAGGAGAATGGGATTTGCAAATGATAAATGGGGAAGTTGACTAGCTAACTAATAAAGATTTGTCTTAATCAAGTATGATTTGTCAGAACAGGAGCGCGTTGAGGTCAGGGCACATGCAATGAATAATACAGCATTCACAGGAGAGGAGGACCAGGCAAAAGGCCTCATAAATATGCTGTGATTACCCAGTGCTAATTCATATTCAAAGAATGAGTGGCATTGAAGCCAGCTCCTAGGTTCCTGAGCTGTTAACCTTTTCTCCCCACCCCCTTTTCCAAGTCTTCTGGTCTTTAGAAAACTTTGTCATATTTTCTGTAAGTATTGTTTTTAATGCAACTGCATTGAATTTTTTGCAGTGAATGTTGGTGATTGCTTGTTTGAAGCATCAGTTATTAACACACCCTAGTGTCTCTTTATCGTCTCTGAAGTTCAACAACTTTATCCTTTTGTAGCAGTAGATGTTAATGTAGATTCTAGTGCAACAGGAAATGTGCTGTCCGTTTCCATTTTATATGTATTTCTTAAGTGCTTGTGATCATTTAAAAAAATACATCTGAAGGAACGCTCAAGTTGCTTGCTCATCTTACCCACAATTTTTTAAAAATTTTTCTTATCGAACAGCAAGTTTAGCTTTCTAAATTAAAACTATGTTTGTATTATTGTGCCTTTTAATGAACCAAGTCGTGATGAATTCCCTTTGGAAAGACATGGGCTTTGTGCAAGTAGTAGTGCAAGAGTGCTTGGGAAGTTCAAAGAAAATTTGGGATGATCCAACAAAAGCAGTAGGGGACAGAAATCGAAGGATGTGCACCTGATGATGAGGCATGCTAGAAAAAAGGTGGAAGGATTTGGAGGTGCAACAGTCTTATGAAATTCGGAAGTTCCTTGCCTTGCAGGACTAGGTGGTAGTTTGGAACAGAGCTAAGTCACTGTTAGAACCTATGTAAAGTGCTGGATGAGAGGAGTGAAAAGTGAAATGATCACAGAAGCCCAACACAACTAAGGATAACCAGGATGGAGAATCCATAGACCAATGGCCATTACAATCTTCAAAGGGATCATAAACATAAATGGCAGGAATATAGATTTCCTGCTATATATGTTTATGATCCATTTGAAGATTGATCAAATGGCCATTCGACATAGATTCGACAGTATTCCATATTTGGCTTTTACATACACTGGCTAATTAGCAGTATTTTGGACCACATCATTCTTTTTATATCCCCGAGAAAAAATTGGTTTTTGTCTTGCATTAGTTACATCAGCCATTAGTGAACTTCGATTTGAGTGTTGATGATTCAGCCATTATCATGAATATTTTGTTTATACACACACACACACACGCACATGCACACGCACACACTTGTTGCATTGCCATTGTCTATTCAAAGTGATATATAACAAAAATACATCTTTGAAATAATCAGTCAATAAAAATACAGCATGGCAAAAGACCATAATTAGGGTTATACTATATGTACATCTCTCTCTCTTTTTTTTAAAGAAACTTTTGTTTCAGTGGTTCTCACATAGTCTACACCCGAATTCCATGCCTGCCCAACTCCCAGATGAAGTAGTCTACCAGTTGTTGCCTATTTCCAGAATTCAGATGATAAATATTTTGCCACCAGAATGGAAGAAAATAACTTGGAAAAGTAATCATGATCCTACTTATTATAACTTTTACACAGAGAAAGTATAGGTTGAACAAGAGTGATTTATTTCAGTGTGAAACGTATGTATGAATCCTGGCTGTCAGCTGATTGAAGCAGCTTTTAGTGATTCATAGCCAGCTGATCAATTAAATTAAATTTAAATAAATGTGCACATTGCTTGAGGATTGCCATGACTTATTTCTTAGTTCCACTTGTTTTCCCCTAAGGCCGATTTAGAGGTAGTAGAACTGCATTCTTCAAACTGATGTCAGTAGAACTACTCCAGAAGTATACAGTGGAGGTATATAGCCAGAATCCTTTAAAGTTCATTTTCTCTCACTGGTTTTGAACTAAGAGCATTGGCAGCTGCTGCCTCTGTCAAATCAGTTTGGTTGAGCAAAGTCTTGATACTCATCCCTGTAATGAAGTTTATAATACTTAATGGTCCACATCTTGCAAGTTCCATGTAGAAGCTGCTGCAAATACTGTAGTATCTGGATGGTGGTTTTTCCATAGCATGGTACATTATATGTAGTGCTATGTCTGTGACACAGAATTGGTCGCTAGACCAGCGCAAGCAGCAGCATTGACCATCAGCTGCGCCAGCCAAGCGCCAGCATTGCTCAGCCAGCGCAGGACTACACCAAGGGCATGCCAGAAACATAAGGAGGTGGTGCTGTGTGTAACGACGGGGGCAGAGATGGGACATGGCCGTTGGGCCATATCCTAACCCCCGTCCCCAGGCTGAGTGGCCCCAGTTCAGGCCACTCCTGACCATGTGGACCTGCGCCTGCAAATCTGCAACTGCAGATCTGAGCAGCCTCATAGGGCTGGCTGGGGTTTACCTAGGGGCAAGGGATTGTACAAATCGATGGTCAGGCCGCACCTGGAATATTGTGTCCAGTTCTGGTCGCCGCATCTCAAAAAGGACATAGTAATAGTGGAGCTGGAAAAGGTGCAGAAGAGAGCAACAAAAATGATTACGGGGCTGGGGCACCTCCCTTATGAAGAAAGACTGCAGCGTTTGGGGCTCTTCAGCCTAGAAAAAAGGCGCCTGAGGGGGGACATGATTGAGACATACAAAATTATGCATGGAAGGGATAGAGTCAATAAAGGGATGTTCTTTTCCCTCTCTCAAAACACCAGAACCAGGGGACATCCGCTAAAACTGAGGGTTGGGAGAGTTAAAACAGATAAAAGGAAGTACTTTTTTACTCAGCGGGTAGTTAATCTGTGGAATTCTTTGCCACAGGAGGTGGTGATGGCATCTGGTCTTGATGCCTTTAAGAAGGGATTGGACGGATTTCTGGAGGAAAGGTCCATCGTGGGCTATAAGCAATGATGGATTGTGCAACCTCCTTACAAAGGTGGTGGGCTACTGGTACCTGGTGCAAGGGAGTGGCAACGGGATGCAAGCATCTTGTTGTCTCATGCCTCCCTGGGGCACCTGGTGGGCCGCTGTGAGATACAGGAAGCTGGACTAGATGGGCCTTTGGCCTGATCCAGCAGGGCTCTTCTTATGTTCTTATGAAAACATCCCTTTGTCCCTCACTGAGCTGCTGCTGCCTCCCAATGGGCCTAGAATGCAGCCCAGCTGCACTGGCCTGGCTATTCCAGCGCAGGTTAAGATTGGGCTGTCCATGTCATCATGTTGGCCACAATTTTTGTTTCATTATTGATTTGTTGGGTGTACTGTTCTATAGTAAAATAAATATAATAATGGGGGTTTCACCAATCCTAGTGATTCCACTGCATTTAATTGTGAATCTGATATTGTGATTTATTCTGTATGGGCTGGTACAAGAGAAGGTCCATCATGGGGTTGACGCAATGAGCTCTCGGACCAGGTGACACAAGCCCTAGTGATTATGTATTGGCTGTGTGCAAGGCATTTTCTCTCTTCTTTTCCTGCTCATGCTTCCTGTGTTACAGATGCCAAAACATTTGGTTGCTGGTGCAGAAAGTTCAGTCAGTGTTAAGGTACTTTTGAAAAAACAAAAACAAAACATGCTTCTTGGAGCTCCAGAATGCCCCAACTGAGCACATTGGTGGTTTTGATATCATTTGCTAGTTGTTTGTTAAGTCAAGAAGGTATAGAAGTAAATAGGACCATATGTGCTTGGAAAAAGCCACAAATTGGGGACAGAAATAATGCCAGGAACAGACTGATCTTCACTTCACACTTCAGTCCTTTTCCAACTCCAGGGATTTGCAGATCCCCCTCTTTTCACAAATGGGAGATGGATTTGCATCTTGTATCAGCGCCTTATTAATTCCATCAGTTCTTAATTTAAAATGGTTAGCCTTTATGTAGCATTCCAGCATTGCAAAGCCACAAGTTTCATATGCATGACATTTTTAAAACATTAATTTCATTGCTGTTTGGAGGGGAATAGAACTTAACACTATTGTTGTACATTGTGGCTTAATGAAACAAACTGCTGTTTTACTTGTGGCCTTTGACTCTAACCTTTCCTTTCACTTCAGGATGCAAAGAGTGCCTTGGATGTTTGGTAGTGCCTCGATGGGATAGATGGTGTACTGTCTTTGCTCTTTCTGTGTTGTTATTAATAAACACAGGGCATGACTTTCTAATCTGATCAGAAAAGCCCTAAGCATGCATATACAATACTAAGAAGAAGAAAAATCCCTCTATGGAGTGAAATTACAGGTAACCAATGGTGTGAATGCTTATTTAGCTTCATTGCTTCATGAATATATAAGCAATATAGAAATATAAAGACATGGTTATCAAACCAGGGTAAGTAAGAATTCACACAATTTTTAATCTATAATTTCACTCAAGAAACAGACGGAACAGAAGAAAAGAAGGGAGAATGGCAGGTGAATGTTATTTTGTTAGTGGATGGCAATATCAATGAGTGGATTTCAAGATAGATGATCCCTCAGTAGAATCAAAGCCCACCACCTCCTGTGAAAGTTGCCATAAAGATGTGAGCAAAAGTAGCTGGGATATATGGGGGTGGGGGTAGACAGGGGAGGAAAGCTAAGTTAGAAATGGATGCCAGCAGGCTGATGTAAGTTAGAAAATTAGACAAGGCAAGTGGGGAGAAAGAGAGAATGAACCAGCAACTAACAATTGAAATTGTGAGCTTTACAAGTTATTGTTCCCTCTGCTTTTTTATTTCACCCTTCCTCATTTATTTTTTCTCGTTCTGCGGATGAATAAAGGAAAGTTCTGTTTAGATAACAGTATTAGGGTACAAAGTTGTTGTGCAGTGTTATGCTTTCATTATCTCATTGTGTCAGATACTTGGGGTGTGTGTGTGTGTGTGTGTGTGTGTGTGTGTGTCCATCTCTATTGTCTTTAACACAAAGTAGGCAAGATGGATTCACAGTGTTTTGAAGTCTACTATATGTTTTTGGCATTAATCCCCTTTGAGGTGGAACTATTAATGTTGCTAGGATTGTTTTTTCTTAAACAATATAATTTAACCTTTTCTCCAAGAATTTTTGGTATAGGTAGTTCATTTATTTCACAACACATACTGTTAAGAGTTGCTATAGGGTAGCATCTGGACTTTTGTGGAACAGTGCTGTTCCACATCCTCTACAACCAAAACGAGTGTTACACTCACTCAAAGGTTCCTTGCATGAGCAGAGTGTTCCTTCCAGTCACGGAGAGAGCTTCTGATACTCCATGAAATGTCGGGGTGCCGCCTATCATTTTTGTAAAATATACCTGGCCTGTTTGATGATACGTCCTATCAGAATAAGACCTATTTAACTAATTGGGGCTTACTTCTGAGTGGACATGCAATGCCAATACAGCCCTGATCATGAAGTGGCGGCTTAACATCCGTCCAATGTGCAAGGAGCTAATCACTTCATTTTGCCCAGCTTTAACACCAGCAGTCAGAGACATACCACCAGGGTGAACCAAGCAGGGAGTGGTGGCAGACAAGGGTGTAATAGATGATCACCATTGGTATGACACCCCTTGGCAGTCTCCAAGAATGCATAATCAAGCAACATCTACTGCCACCAAAACAAGTGTGGGCAAGTCAATGTTTTTCTTGCTCCATCTCAGAGATGGAGCAACATGTGAAGAGAAACAAGGGGCTCCCAGCAGGGCTCTTCTACTTATCTGACAGACAGTTAAGTAGTGGGTGTCAGTGAGGCATGAGTTAACTCACTATCTGTCATAGAGTTTGCAAAGCAACAGGGATCTTTGTGGAACAAGTCGGTCAGCAATTCTACAGAGAACAGGTGGGATCACACTGGACACTGCTTCCAAACACAATAGGGATTTCCTTGTGGTCTGCATTACTGGGCATGTGGAGGATCCTGTGCCCCACTGGAAAGCTGTATGTGGAGAGCAAAAAGAAACACAGAAAACATTGCAAGGCAGCAGCACCAGCAGCAGTGACTCCTTGTCACCCATCCCCATGTTTGGCCCACATCCTGCTCATGTCTTCACCCTGTTGGGGGTTTACACTGGCCACAACAATATTTTGGCACAGCATAGTACCAGCATCCATGGTGTGTCAATTGGTGGAACATAGGGCTACAATGGCGGGGCTGTCATTGTGATAGTGTCTGCGGGCATATCTTATGCTGATCATGGGTATTTCAGCAATATACAGTAAGGTTTCATTGTAGTTGTTGGAATGTGGTTAAAAAAGGGTTGTGCATTTTAGGGCACTGTTGCAATGAATTTTATGGTGTTCCAAGTGACATGGTCTCCTTCCTTTATTTATTGATATCTTTATCATCAACAATGAGAGGAAAATAAATTATTTGTCAAAACTGACAGCATTATACTCTGTCACAATTGATGCTACTATTGTTTTGATAGTTGGGCAATAAACGTGTCCATTAGAAGTTGCCAGTTGACAAATGTTGTTAATTAAAGCAAAGATTTGTAATCTTTGTTTTGCCAAATACATCATCAGCAGGTTTTTGTTTTTTGTTGTTCCTCACAAGGAATCAACTTTTACTTTTTTATAACTTTGATATCTCTTAAAAACAGATTTTTTAAAATGTATGTAAATATTTGTGATTTCTTAATTTTGAATATTTGTTTCTGTGTGGGCACAGATAGGTTTCTAGCACCTGTTCATTCTGAAGGTTCTGGGAAAGTAAGAAAAGTGGAAAAAATTTTAAAAGAAAGGAAAAACCAAAGCCTCCTGGGCAGAATAAAATATAATTGAATCAAATTCCATGAATTTTCCCCTTTCCTTTCTGAGCTTATTCTCAGCCACAAAGTATTTTGATTTTATTGTATTTAATATAAGACTTTGTAAGTAAGTTAGAAACTATTTCTTAAATAATTTTTATAATGCAGATAACGCACTAACAATAAGGGATGATGAAATGATTCCAAAATATTTCTTCAACTTTCCCATTTGTATAATTGCCATGTATTCTTATCACAGCTTACCTCGGTTACCATACATTGTTCCACCATTTACCTCTGGGAGGCATTATTTATGCAGCTAAAACTAAAGAGCAGTAAGCCAGAAAGATTGAGATAGCACACTATTGTTACAGTACTTCATGGTCATACATCTAAGGAAATATTTGTCTTATTTAAATATTTAGATATTTATATTATTCTGAAGACAACTGCCACCGGAATATAAGATAACTTAAAAATTTGCACAATCTAAATGGTGAAGCATAATAAAAGTGATCCAAAAATAATCTGTGGATTTATAAAAGCATGCCTCGGTATCCACTGGACCCCACCGTGGATACCTGAAACAAAGGGGAACGCCAGTGGTTTTGTTGCAAGAAGGTAAAAAAAAGAGATTTGTTTAATGTTTCCCTGTCTTTTCAATAGGTGTCCCAGTATCCGTGATACCAGTGAATAACTGAAACCATGGATACCAAATCAGTGGACACTGGGGCACTCCTGTACATGCTAGAGCCACTCTACCATTACGTTTTCAGAAGGTGCAACAACAAAACTTCCTAAACTTTTTTTTTTTTTTAATCCAAGTTTAAAAATCTGCTTAAGAGTTTTGGTGTGGAAGCTGTTAAAGGTTGATTTGATAGAACATTTTTGTTGCATACATGGGCCATATCTTATCTCAAGCAGTGGATGGGACCAAGAGAAGTTCATGTGTTAGTATGGAAGGTTATGGCTTACCTTTCAACTCATCACAGTCCTTCATTCCTGATAAGGTGCTGCTGGTGGATTAAAGCCCCCAATCTTGATGGGGACTCTAGGAGGATCAGGGGCTATCAGAAGGGGTTAAAAAAAACCTGTGTGCATGCATAACTAGGGGTGGCACCAGGTTGCTGGAGATCCTATGGCAGTCCTATAGTTCTGTCACAAGTACTGATAGTTCATAAGAACATAAAAAGAGCCCCACTGGATCCCGCCAAAAACCCGTCTAGTCCAGCTTCCTGTAACAGCGGCCTACCAGATGCCTCAGGGAGCACACAAGACAACAAGATACTTGCATCTCGTTGCCACTCCCATGCATCTGGCATTGTGAGGTAGCCTATTTCTAAAATAAGGAAGTTGTAACACCCATCGTGGCCTGTAACCTTCATTCATTAGATGAGGTTCATATGTTCATTAGATTGGCCCAGCTAGGTGGACCTTCTAATGGGCATGGAACCTTGGCTGTTGCCCAAGCTGGCTGACGTACACCACCACTGTGCATGACACCATGTTCAATACTTTGGATCTCAGCCAATGTGACTTTTCATGCCCGGTACAGTTTGGCTTCTTGTATTTTCAAGTTCCTGTGACGACTAATATTTAATTTTTGTTATTATAAGATAATTCTAAAACCTCTGGTGATCAATTCTTTCACTTTCACATTCAGAGTCATATACTGCAGTTTATCTTTTAACATATTGTTACATTTTAACCTTGCCAATTTCAATAGTGATGCACATGGTTCATTTGTGGGTTTCTTCTTTCTGTTTGTTTTTTTATACAGAGCAAATCGGTCAAGAGATGTTGGAAAACCTCAGCCATGACAGAGAAAAGATTCAACGTGCTCGAGAAAGAGTAAGCTTGACTACAGAGAATATTTCTTTTCTTTGCATTTCTATATACACTAATAATTACCAAATCAGTGCTCTCTCTCTCTCTCTCTCTCTCTCTCTCTCTCTCTCTC
>JAJKFI010018611.1:0-11634 GCA_029204185.1 Lerista edwardsae | reverse complement strand
CTTTGGCATTGGTTAAACTTACAGTTTTCCCCACGTTTCCCCCCCCCGAATGGTCTAGTTGTGACCGACTGTAAGGGCGGTGCTCATCTCCGTTTTTAAGCCGAAGAGCCAGCGTTTGTCCAAGGATAAGTTTCCGTGGTCATGTGGCCAGCATGATTATATGCCAAGGTGCACGGAACATCGTTACCTTTCCACCGAAGTGATACCTGTTTATATACTTGCATTTTTACATGCTTTCAAACTGCTAGGTTGGCAGGAGTTCAAACAAGCGATGAGAGCTCATGTAGAATAAATAAGTGGGGTCAATTTGGAACACAAAAAGAGTCAGTGGGGAAGGGGTTAAGCAGGTTCTCTTCCCACTACTACTCCACTCAACATTTCATCCTGCAGAATATCCTGTTCCAGACAAAGTCACTAACATTCTGCTAGTTCAAGGCAGTGGCAGGATTCTAGGCAGGGTATCTCCTGCCAAGGAATGGCAGGAGTTTGGGTATGCACTGGTTAAAATGGGGGGGGCAGTACAGAAATATTTTCCTGTAAGACTGCTTCTAGTGCGCTGTTTCATTATAGTATTCTTTACCCTGGATGTAGTTCGTACAGGATTATAGGAAAAGAAGAGGTTGTTATGGTTGTTACGTTAACATCCAAAAAGTCTGCCCATATGTAGCATGTTGTGGCTAGTACTGTGGCAGTGAAAGCATTGCATTATGACTTGCATGGTGAAGGAAAACTACAGGCCACACCATCTGTCATAGATGTCTTCTTAAGCAAAAGCCTGTACTTCCCATGGATGAATCAAAACTTGGCTCATCCTCCTGGGGATAGCTCCTTCTGTTCTCTTCCACAACTATCATGGAGGAGCAATGATGGCAACAGTGGTCAATTACACAGCTGACTCTGGACTAGTGAGTGCTGTACTGTGATTAGGTCTATGTTAGAACAGTTTTATAATTACCTCCTACAGTGCCTGTTTCGCACAACCCTGTTTTCCAAGCATATATCTACAGAGTTACAAGAGGTATTTCTGTACCAAGAGAGCTCTGATGGGAGATAAGAAAGACTAGGTTAGAGTAAGAACATGGAGCAGAATCAGATGTTGTTTCAACAAAGTTCTGGAGCTCAATGAAAGTTTATATAGCTGCTAAAGCTACAGTAGTTAGGATAGTTGGCTTCATCCCTTCCCCAAGGAAGCCTTCTATAACTTAAGAGGCTGTAGCTTGATTTTGCAGGTATTTTCTTAAATATTGTTGAGGAAAGGGTAGCTTGACTACAGCGTCCTCAGATTCAGAGAAAATGGGCCTGGAGAGGATGTGGGGTCTGACTCCTGGGTTTCCTCTTGTACAAGTGGAGTAGAGAGGCTAGGATATATGGTGAGGAACATTCTATACCCCAGTCTTTCCCTAAGTCAGCTTCTTCATTTCCATATTTAGTGGGGTGCTCTCTTCTCATGGGCAGTACACAGATACTTTTCTGTTGAACAAAGTCTATTGGGGCTTTCTTAGGCGCTTTTTCTTTATATCATGAAGTTTGTCCCTCAGACTAGAGAATTTTGGTAGGTAGTAGTATTTTATTGCTAGTGGTTTTGTGTTTGGAGGTGCCCGTGGTGGTAAAACTACATAGGGCAAGCAAATATTTCTGCCAAATTTGCTAAGTCTTGCCTTCCGTTGCAGTCATGGCTGTGTCAACCATGCCCAGGCTGCAAATGAAAACAAAAGTATCATTCCAGTAATAATTGGTCCTTTGCTAAGCTGTGAGTTTTCTATGGCCTGGCGCTACCATAGATGTTAGCCAACAACTTGTACAAGTCTAGTGGCAGATTTTCTTAATGTTGGGCAATATTAAAATGTTTTAAAAGCAGGATTGGGACTGTAGTATGAAGGTACTCAAATTGTTTAAAAAGTACAAATAGGATGAGCACATTCATGTATCTAGCTTAAAATGTATAAAATGTATTTCTCTCCCAATTTGATGACCCCTGAAGGTAACCTGATTTTGGTGGTGGCGGCGGCGGCAGCGGCGGCGGCCTGTTTCTGTTTGTAACAGTAGTTTTCTGGTTGCTCTCAATGCTGATCTTGGTCTGCCACATCAATTTGTTTTTGACAGAAGTCTTCACAGATGTCATTTGCATACCTTTTTCAGGAAAAATACCTTATCTTGGTGGATTTTGAGAAATCTATTTTTGCTGTATATAACTAGTGATAAGAAATTTTCTTGATCTTCTTAGTGATAAGAAAACTTCTTCTGGTTTATATGATTTATTGCAATCATTCTCCCTCTAAAGAAGTCAGAATTAAACCACCATTGCGGAAATGGGCTTTGTTCTCCTGAAATAATTGGCAATGAATCCATTGGATTATTCACACCATTGCATATTTAAATTGTTGTGCTGATACTTCTGCTAAAGTGGTAAATTTGCAAATAGTTATCAACTGAAAAGTCAAGTATGTGTGGATGGGTCATAATAATGGAGTTTTTTAAGCGGGAAAAACATAATTAGGCCTGAATATTAATCTTGATTATCAACATTCCTTTTTGTTCCCTGCCTTATTGTAAGGCTCTGAAATAAACTAACGTTTTGTTGAACTATTTTTTAAAACAAAGTACCATTTTTTAGAAAGTAATATTACATTTTCATACAGTGCTGAAAGCTCATGAATAATTTTGAATTCATTTTCATTCTTTTATGCTTCCCCTTTTAAAAACTCTTTTTTTAAAACTAAGAACCTTGAACAATCTCTTTACTCAGCAGTCTTCTGCGTTTTGTTTTCTCTTTTTTTAACCTTAGAACTCTCTGTCTCCAACTTTGCAATACATTTTTTATACGTGCCATTTTGTTTTCAAGCAACACTTCATTCTGAAAGGAGGAACGAAGCTAGTGAAAGGATTGGCTAATTATCATTTTTCTCAGGCCAACAGAAACATGCTGTTCTGTTGGCTTTTCAGTGTTTCTAATTTATACCCATTAAATCAATGTTTTATCATCTGTTACTGATTCCTACGCTCCTGTTTGCACTTATTGGCTGTAACAAGCATTTTGTTTTTGTACAGGAGAAAAATGGTCTCAGTCACTTCTACTGTATCTGAAAAGGAGAATGGGATTTGCAAATGATAAATGGGGAAGTTGACTAGCTAACTAATAAAGATTTGTCTTAATCAAGTATGATTTGTCAGAACAGGAGCGCGTTGAGGTCAGGGCACATGCAATGAATAATACAGCATTCACAGGAGAGGAGGACCAGGCAAAAGGCCTCATAAATATGCTGTGATTACCCAGTGCTAATTCATATTCAAAGAATGAGTGGCATTGAAGCCAGCTCCTAGGTTCCTGAGCTGTTAACCTTTTCTCCCCACCCCCTTTTCCAAGTCTTCTGGTCTTTAGAAAACTTTGTCATATTTTCTGTAAGTATTGTTTTTAATGCAACTGCATTGAATTTTTTGCAGTGAATGTTGGTGATTGCTTGTTTGAAGCATCAGTTATTAACACACCCTAGTGTCTCTTTATCGTCTCTGAAGTTCAACAACTTTATCCTTTTGTAGCAGTAGATGTTAATGTAGATTCTAGTGCAACAGGAAATGTGCTGTCCGTTTCCATTTTATATGTATTTCTTAAGTGCTTGTGATCATTTAAAAAAATACATCTGAAGGAACGCTCAAGTTGCTTGCTCATCTTACCCACAATTTTTTAAAAATTTTTCTTATCGAACAGCAAGTTTAGCTTTCTAAATTAAAACTATGTTTGTATTATTGTGCCTTTTAATGAACCAAGTCGTGATGAATTCCCTTTGGAAAGACATGGGCTTTGTGCAAGTAGTAGTGCAAGAGTGCTTGGGAAGTTCAAAGAAAATTTGGGATGATCCAACAAAAGCAGTAGGGGACAGAAATCGAAGGATGTGCACCTGATGATGAGGCATGCTAGAAAAAAGGTGGAAGGATTTGGAGGTGCAACAGTCTTATGAAATTCGGAAGTTCCTTGCCTTGCAGGACTAGGTGGTAGTTTGGAACAGAGCTAAGTCACTGTTAGAACCTATGTAAAGTGCTGGATGAGAGGAGTGAAAAGTGAAATGATCACAGAAGCCCAACACAACTAAGGATAACCAGGATGGAGAATCCATAGACCAATGGCCATTACAATCTTCAAAGGGATCATAAACATAAATGGCAGGAATATAGATTTCCTGCTATATATGTTTATGATCCATTTGAAGATTGATCAAATGGCCATTCGACATAGATTCGACAGTATTCCATATTTGGCTTTTACATACACTGGCTAATTAGCAGTATTTTGGACCACATCATTCTTTTTATATCCCCGAGAAAAAATTGGTTTTTGTCTTGCATTAGTTACATCAGCCATTAGTGAACTTCGATTTGAGTGTTGATGATTCAGCCATTATCATGAATATTTTGTTTATACACACACACACACACACGCACATGCACACGCACACACTTGTTGCATTGCCATTGTCTATTCAAAGTGATATATAACAAAAATACATCTTTGAAATAATCAGTCAATAAAAATACAGCATGGCAAAAGACCATAATTAGGGTTATACTATATGTACATCTCTCTCTCTTTTTTTTAAAGAAACTTTTGTTTCAGTGGTCCTCACATAGTCTACACCCGAATTCCATGCCTGCCCAACTCCCAGATGAAGTAGTCTACCAGTTGTTGCCTATTTCCAGAATTCAGATGATAAATATTTTGCCACCAGAATGGAAGAAAATAACTTGGAAAAGTAATCATGATCCTACTTATTATAACTTTTACACAGAGAAAGTATAGGTTGAACAAGAGTGATTTATTTCAGTGTGAAACGTATGTATGAATCCTGGCTGTCAGCTGATTGAAGCAGCTTTTAGTGATTCATAGCCAGCTGATCAATTAAATTAAATTTAAATAAATGTGCACATTGCTTGAGGATTGCCATGACTTATTTCTTAGTTCCACTTGTTTTCCCCTAAGGCCGATTTAGAGGTAGTAGAACTGCATTCTTCAAACTGATGTCAGTAGAACTACTCCAGAAGTATACAGTGGAGGTATATAGCCAGAATCCTTTAAAGTTCATTTTCTCTCACTGGTTTTGAACTAAGAGCATTGGCAGCTGCTGCCTCTGTCAAATCAGTTTGGTTGAGCAAAGTCTTGATACTCATCCCTGTAATGAAGTTTATAATACTTAATGGTCCACATCTTGCAAGTTCCATGTAGAAGCTGCTGCAAATACTGTAGTATCTGGATGGTGGTTTTTCCATAGCATGGTACATTATATGTAGTGCTATGTCTGTGACACAGAATTGGTCGCTAGACCAGCGCAAGCAGCAGCATTGACCATCAGCTGCGCCAGCCAAGCGCCAGCATTGCTCAGCCAGCGCAGGACTACACCAAGGGCATGCCAGAAACATAAGGAGGTGGTGCTGTGTGTAACGACGGGGGCAGAGATGGGACATGGCCGTTGGGCCATATCCTAACCCCCGTCCCCAGGCTGAGTGGCCCCAGTTCAGGCCACTCCTGACCATGTGGACCTGCGCCTGCAAATCTGCAACTGCAGATCTGAGCAGCCTCATAGGGCTGGCTGGGGTTTACCTAGGGGCAAGGGATTGTACAAATCGATGGTCAGGCCGCACCTGGAATATTGT
This sequence comes from Lerista edwardsae, assembly GCA_029204185.1. Lineage (NCBI taxonomy): Eukaryota > Metazoa > Chordata > Lepidosauria > Squamata > Scincidae > Lerista > Lerista edwardsae. Next base: position 5,991 of record JAJKFI010018611.1, on the reverse strand, counting down.
GTCCAGTTCTGGTCGCCGCATCTCAAAAAGGACATAGTAATAGTGGAGCTGGAAAAGGTGCAGAAGAGAGCAACAAAAATGATTACGGGGCTGGGGCACCTCCCTTATGAAGAAAGACTGCAGCGTTTGGGGCTCTTCAGCCTAGAAAAAAGGCGCCTGAGGGGGGACATGATTGAGACATACAAAATTATGCATGGAAGGGATAGAGTCAATAAAGGGATGTTCTTTTCCCTCTCTCAAAACACCAGAACCAGGGGACATCCGCTAAAACTGAGGGTTGGGAGAGTTAAAACAGATAAAAGGAAGTACTTTTTTACTCAGCGGGTAGTTAATCTGTGGAATTCTTTGCCACAGGAGGTGGTGATGGCATCTGGTCTTGATGCCTTTAAGAAGGGATTGGACGGATTTCTGGAGGAAAGGTCCATCGTGGGCTATAAGCAATGATGGATTGTGCAACCTCCTTACAAAGGTGGTGGGCTACAGCTGCACTGGCCTGGCTATTCCAGCGCAGGTTAAGATTGGGCTGTCCATGTCATCATGTTGGCCACAATTTTTGTTTCATTATTGATTTGTTGGGTGTACTGTTCTATAGTAAAATAAATATAATAATGGGGGTTTCACCAATCCTAGTGATTCCACTGCATTTAATTGTGAATCTGATATTGTGATTTATTCTGTATGGGCTGGTACAAGAGAAGGTCCATCATGGGGTTGACGCAATGAGCTCTCGGACCAGGTGACACAAGCCCTAGTGATTATGTATTGGCTGTGTGCAAGGCATTTTCTCTCTTCTTTTCCTGCTCATGCTTCCTGTGTTACAGATGCCAAAACATTTGGTTGCTGGTGCAGAAAGTTCAGTCAGTGTTAAGGTACTTTTGAAAAAACAAAAACAAAACATGCTTCTTGGAGCTCCAGAATGCCCCAACTGAGCACATTGGTGGTTTTGATATCATTTGCTAGTTGTTTGTTAAGTCAAGAAGGTATAGAAGTAAATAGGACCATATGTGCTTGGAAAAAGCCACAAATTGGGGACAGAAATAATGCCAGGAACAGACTGATCTTCACTTCACACTTCAGTCCTTTTCCAACTCCAGGGATTTGTAGATCCCCCTCTTTTCACAAATGGGAGATGGATTTGCATCTTGTATCAGCGCCTTATTAATTCCATCAGTTCTTAATTTAAAATGGTTAGCCTTTATGTAGCATTCCAGCATTGCAAAGCCACAAGTTTCATATGCATGACATTTTTAAAACATTAATTTCATTGCTGTTTGGAGGGGAATAGAACTTAACACTATTGTTGTACATTGTGGCTTAATGAAACAAACTGCTGTTTTACTTGTGGCCTTTGACTCTAACCTTTCCTTTCACTTCAGGATGCAAAGAGTGCCTTGGATGTTTGGTAGTGCCTCGATGGGATAGATGGTGTACTGTCTTTGCTCTTTCTGTGTTGTTATTAATAAACACAGGGCATGACTTTCTAATCTGATCAGAAAAGCCCTAAGCATGCATATACAATACTAAGAAGAAGAAAAATCCCTCTATGGAGTGAAATTACAGGTAACCAATGGTGTGAATGCTTATTTAGCTTCATTGCTTCATGAATATATAAGCAATATAGAAATATAAAGACATGGTTATCAAACCAGGGTAAGTAAGAATTCACACAATTTTTAATCTATAATTTCACTCAAGAAACAGACGGAACAGAAGAAAAGAAGGGAGAATGGCAGGTGAATGTTATTTTGTTAGTGGATGGCAATATCAATGAGTGGATTTCAAGATAGATGATCCCTCAGTAGAATCAAAGCCCACCACCTCCTGTGAAAGTTGCCATAAAGATGTGAGCAAAAGTAGCTGGGATATATGGGGGTGGGGGTAGACAGGGGAGGAAAGCTAAGTTAGAAATGGATGCCAGCAGGCTGATGTAAGTTAGAAAATTAGACAAGGCAAGTGGGGAGAAAGAGAGAATGAACCAGCAACTAACAATTGAAATTGTGAGCTTTACAAGTTATTGTTCCCTCTGCTTTTTTATTTCACCCTTCCTCATTTATTTTTTCTCGTTCTGCGGATGAATAAAGGAAAGTTCTGTTTAGATAACAGTATTAGGGTACAAAGTTGTTGTGCAGTGTTATGCTTTCATTATCTCATTGTGTCAGATACTTGGGGTGTGTGTGTGTGTGTGTGTGTGTGTGTGTGTGTCCATCTCTATTGTCTTTAACACAAAGTAGGCAAGATGGATTCACAGTGTTTTGAAGTCTACTATATGTTTTTGGCATTAATCCCCTTTGAGGTGGAACTATTAATGTTGCTAGGATTGTTTTTTCTTAAACAATATAATTTAACCTTTTCTCCAAGAATTTTTGGTATAGGTAGTTCATTTATTTCACAACACATACTGTTAAGAGTTGCTATAGGGTAGCATCTGGACTTTTGTGGAACAGTGCTGTTCCACATCCTCTACAACCAAAACGAGTGTTACACTCACTCAAAGGTTCCTTGCATGAGCAGAGTGTTCCTTCCAGTCACGGAGAGAGCTTCTGATACTCCATGAAATGTCGGGGTGCCGCCTATCATTTTTGTAAAATATACCTGGCCTGTTTGATGATACGTCCTATCAGAATAAGACCTATTTAACTAATTGGGGCTTACTTCTGAGTGGACATGCAATGCCAATACAGCCCTGATCATGAAGTGGCGGCTTAACATCCGTCCAATGTGCAAGGAGCTAATCACTTCATTTTGCCCAGCTTTAACACCAGCAGTCAGAGACATACCACCAGGGTGAACCAAGCAGGGAGTGGTGGCAGACAAGGGTGTAATAGATGATCACCATTGGTATGACACCCCTTGGCAGTCTCCAAGAATGCATAATCAAGCAACATCTACTGCCACCAAAACAAGTGTGGGCAAGTCAATGTTTTTCTTGCTCCATCTCAGAGATGGAGCAACATGTGAAGAGAAACAAGGGGCTCCCAGCAGGGCTCTTCTACTTATCTGACAGACAGTTAAGTAGTGGGTGTCAGTGAGGCATGAGTTAACTCACTATCTGTCATAGAGTTTGCAAAGCAACAGGGATCTTTGTGGAACAAGTCGGTCAGCAATTCTACAGAGAACAGGTGGGATCACACTGGACACTGCTTCCAAACACAATAGGGATTTCCTTGTGGTCTGCATTACTGGGCATGTGGAGGATCCTGTGCCCCACTGGAAAGCTGTATGTGGAGAGCAAAAAGAAACACAGAAAACATTGCAAGGCAGCAGCACCAGCAGCAGTGACTGCTTGTCACCCATCCCCATGTTTGGCCCACATCCTGCTCATGTCTTCACCCTGTTGGGGGTTTACACTGGCCACAACAATATTTTGGCACAGCATAGTACCAGCATCCATGGTGTGTCAATTGGTGGAACATAGGGCTACAATGGCGGGGCTGTCATTGTGATAGTGTCTGCGGGCATATCTTATGCTGATCATGGGTATTTCAGCAATATACAGTAAGGTTTCATTGTAGTTGTTGGAATGTGGTTAAAAAAGGGTTGTGCATTTTAGGGCACTGTTGCAATGAATTTTATGGTGTTCCAAGTGACATGGTCTCCTTCCTTTATTTATTGATATCTTTATCATCAACAATGAGAGGAAAATAAATTATTTGTCAAAACTGACAGCATTATACTCTGTCACAATTGATGCTACTATTGTTTTGATAGTTGGGCAATAAACGTGTCCATTAGAAGTTGCCAGTTGACAAATGTTGTTAATTAAAGCAAAGATTTGTAATCTTTGTTTTGCCAAATACATCATCAGCAGGTTTTTGTTTTTTGTTGTTCCTCACAAGGAATCAACTTTTACTTTTTTATAACTTTGATAGCTCTTAAAAACAGATTTTTTAAAATGTATGTAAATATTTGTGATTTCTTAATTTTGAATATTTGTTTCTGTGTGGGCACAGATAGGTTTCTAGCACCTGTTCATTCTGAAGGTTCTGGGAAAGTAAGAAAAGTGGAAAAAATTTTAAAAGAAAGGAAAAACCAAAGCCTCCTGGGCAGAATAAAATATAATTGAATCAAATTCCATGAATTTTCCCCTTTCCTTTCTGAGCTTATTCTCAGCCACAAAGTATTTTGATTTTATTGTATTTAATATAAGACTTTGTAAGTAAGTTAGAAACTATTTCTTAAATAATTTTTATAATGCAGATAACGCACTAACAATAAGGGATGATGAAATGATTCCAAAATATTTCTTCAACTTTCCCATTTGTATAATTGCCATGTATTCTTATCACAGCTTACCTCGGTTACCATACATTGTTCCACCATTTACCTCTGGGAGGCATTATTTATGCAGCTAAAACTAAAGAGCAGTAAGCCAGAAAGATTGAGATAGCACACTATTGTTACAGTACTTCATGGTCATACATCTAAGGAAATATTTGTCTTATTTAAATATTTAGATATTTATATTATTCTGAAGACAACTGCCACCGGAATATAAGATAACTTAAAAATTTGCACAATCTAAATGGTGAAGCATAATAAAAGTGATCCAAAAATAATCTGTGGATTTATAAAAGCATGCCTCGGTATCCACTGGACCCCACCGTGGATACCTGAAACAAAGGGGAACGCCAGTGGTTTTGTTGCAAGAAGGTAAAAAAAAGAGATTTGTTTAATGTTTCCCTGTCTTTTCAATAGGTGTCCCAGTATCCGTGATACCAGTGAATAACTGAAACCATGGATACCAAATCAGTGGACACTGGGGCACTCCTGTACATGCTAGAGCCACTCTACCATTACGTTTTCAGAAGGTGCAACAACAAAACTTCCTAAACTTTTTTTTTTTTTTTTAATCCAAGTTTAAAAATCTGCTTAAGAGTTTTGGTGTGGAAGCTGTTAAAGGTTGATTTGATAGAACATTTTTGTTGCATACATGGGCCATATCTTATCTCAAGCAGTGGATGGGACCAAGAGAAGTTCATGTGTTAGTATGGAAGGTTATGGCTTACCTTTCAACTCATCACAGTCCTTCATTCCTGATAAGGTGCTGCTGGTGGATTAAAGCCCCCAATCTTGATGGGGACTCTAGGAGGATCAGGGGCTATCAGAAGGGGTTAAAAAAAACCTGTGTGCATGCATAACTAGGGGTGGCACCAGGTTGCTGGAGATCCTATGGCAGTCCTATAGTTCTGTCACAAGTACTGATAGTTCATAAGAACATAAAAAGAGCCCCACTGGATCCCGCCAAAAACCCGTCTAGTCCAGCTTCCTGTAACAGCGGCCTACCAGATGCCTCAGGGAGCACACAAGACAACAAGATACTTGCATCTCGTTGCCACTCCCATGCATCTGGCATTGTGAGGTAGCCTATTTCTAAAATAAGGAAGTTGTAACACCCATCGTGGCCTGTAACCTTCATTCATTAGATGAGGTTCATATGTTCATTAGATTGGCCCAGCTAGGTGGACCTTCTAATGGGCATGGAACCTTGGCTGTTGCCCAAGCTGGCTGACGTACACCACCACTGTGCATGACACCATGTTCAATACTTTGGATCTCAGCCAATGTGACTTTTCATGCCCGGTACAGTTTGGCTTCTTGTATTTTCAAGTTCCTGTGACGACTAATATTTAATTTTTGTTATTATAAGATAATTCTAAAACCTCTGGTGATCAATTCTTTCACTTTCACATTCAGAGTCATATACTGCAGTTTATCTTTTAACATATTGTTACATTTTAACCTTGCCAATTTCAATAGTGATGCACATGGTTCATTTGTGGGTTTCTTCTTTCTGTTTGTTTTTTTATACAGAGCAAATCGGTCAAGAGATGTTGGAAAACCTCAGCCATGACAGAGAAAAGATTCAACGTGCTCGAGAAAGAGTAAGCTTGACTACAGAGAATATTTCTTTTCTTTGCATTTCTATATACACTAATAATTACCAAATCAGTGCTCTCTCTCTCTCTCTCTCTCTCTCTCTCTCTCTCTCTC
>JAJKFI010018610.1:0-13694 GCA_029204185.1 Lerista edwardsae | reverse complement strand
ACTGACTGACTGACTGACTGTTCTTTTTCTTTCTGGGCAGCTAGAGAAGTATTATATAGTGCTTCTTCTGTATTGCATATCTTCCCTCAGTTCAAGGTTGTTTTCATCCATATAAATCTAAGTTCATATCTGTATCCTGGGAGACCTGGGAATTTCTGGAATCAGAAAGATGTGCTATTAACACAGCATGAATAGAGCTGTAATTTTATACATAATTACCTAGGAATAAATCCCGTTGAACTCGATAAGATTTACTTATTAATATACAATGCTATAAAAGAAGGTGTTGATCCAAATCAACCTAGTGATGACTAACTTGCTATGTTGATTCTTCTACATTCATCTCTACAACTCTTAAGGGCAAATTAGGCTTGATATAAATTAGATCAGTACTCCCAAAGTGTGAGTCGCAACCCACCATTGGGAAGCAAAACTGGGCTATTCCCCCTTAAGGGGAGTTGCCAGTTTTGGGTACCCTGACGTGCACACTTCCAGTTTTCAAATAGACACAGGAAGTAGCCCATGAGTGCAAAATGGTTTTTTTACTAGCTTTAGGGAGACCAGCTGAGTGGGCTGCAGGCCTCCCCAACACTGCAGAGGTCCCCATTACCACCCAGGTATGTGTACAAGTCCCTGGGTGGCCACTGCACCATGATAGATGTAGCGCTGTCGGGAGACCTTCCCTAGCCCCAGCCCCCACCCCCACAGCGACTTACAGTGGTCCCAAAGTCTGGGAATTGCTGAATTCAATGACTGATCATGGCATGCTTGGTGTTTTGTTTTCCTTTAATTAGCACACAGGGGTAGATTTGGATCAGGACCCCAATGGGGAATAGAGGGTTTATCCTATCTCCTGTCACAGTTCCAGTCCAGATTGGGATCTCTCCATGTGCTGTTTGTCTTGGAGAAAAATGCTACCATTGGCTCCAACTAGTTTCCAGGCCAAACAGTATGTGAGGGGGCTTGATATAAATCGGGACCATGGCAGTAGGTAGGTTTGTCCTTATAGGACGTTCTACCCATAAACCACAGTCCTTAAAGGGGATTCTGTTTGTGCTGTTTATGTAAAAAAAAGCAAGCACACCAGGGTCAATGACACGATGAAAAAAATCCCATTTAGTTTGTCCATTAGCTCATGTTCAGAGGCACAAGCCTTTTTGTTCTCCGAGGTAGAAGTGTCCTCTTTCCAAAGTAAGGACAAATCGGGCTATAATGAGTCAGCATTGGCTGAAATACCAATACCCTTATCTATCTGTTACTGTGTTTGTTGGCACTGAAAACAGGTTCTGATACTGCAAAACAATGTCTATTCTGGCAGCTCTACTTGTGCTTTGCATGTGTGTTTCACTGCATCCACTGCTTTCTTTAAACTTTTGGTTTTCCTAAAAAATAAAATGTAACGTTCAAAGCTGTACTGTGCTTTTTTTTACCTATAACTATGCAAGGAGGACCATTTTTTCTTTCTGCCATTTTTTGAAACACAGCTATTTTTGCATAATGGCTTATAGTGCAACATTTTTTTCTGTTAATAAATAAAATTTTGCCCCACAGCTCAGAGAGACAGATTCAAACTTGGGGAAGAGTTCGCGGATCCTGACAGGAATGTTACGAAGGTAAGGCAAGGTAGGGACCCCTCTCTCTTTTTCTTGCCTTCTTCATATAGATAATAAATTAGACAACAGGCATAATTTTTCTTTTCTTTGGAACCCAGCCAGTTTAGCCTGGTTTTGCTAAAGGCAGTTCCTCTGCAGATAATGTAGGTTTGCTTTACAGTTTCTTTTTTTTACATCCTCGGGTGTTGGTCTGTACTTGAAACCTTTTTTAAAAAAAAAGCCCATTTATTCACCTGAATTTATAGCCCAGCCTGATCTTGCCAAATGCAATTGAAATTCATGACAACCTTTCAAGTAATGCATAATTTAAAGTAATATATTGAACATGTTAGGGTGTGGGACACGAAGCTCCCCATATCAGCACAGTGCCAGAGGGACCCCCAAAAGGCATATTTAATAGCAGAGTCCAGGTTTCCTCCTTCTCCACATCCACAGCACACGAGCCTGTTATCAGGATGCCTTCGGACACGTTCCATATCTGTCTTCCCTCTGCTTGACCCAGGAACTCAAGCTGTCTTCCCTTGGTTGAGCAATAAGAGAGATGTTGCATGAAGGTAGGGGAAACATCTTCCCATTTGAGCCTGTCAGATCTTCATTTAGCATCTTTGTCCTTTTTTTTTTTTAAGGGAGAATTTAAAACTTTTTTTTTCTATTACTCCAGTGAGTGGTTGCTTAAGATGTTCTGTCGACTAAAACACTTGAGTGTTTACCCATCAAAGATTGATGTGATGTTGCCATCACATGTGCAAATGCATATCTGCTAACATGAAAGATAAGGGCAGAAGAGATTTATAAAAATAAATTGGGGCTACAGGTTTTACCAAGGTTTCAGTGCTGGCAAAATATATATACCTGAAGGAAATCTAAGCAAATTCCTTAGTTAAGAATCAAGCAAGGCCTGCTCAATGAGCCTAGAAAGTGGGCAGGTTTTATCTTGTAATCTGGTTCAAGGGGATAGGATTGGAAGCAGTAATCCTTTGACGGGTCTGCGTCACTACACTGGCCCTTCCATAGTGGCGTGGCAATAATAATAATAATAATAATAATAATAATAATAATAATAATACATGTATTTATATACCGCCTTTCTTAAGATCACTAGATTTCTCTAGTGATTACAACTCAAGGCGGTTTACATAGGCAGACTTTTCATAAACCCGAAGGTTTTTACAATTTACAGAAATGTTCTGTCTTTCAAGAACTACACACATTCAGATCTTCCTTTCTGGATTTAGCCTTCTTTCTTTAGCCACCCGTCTGTCTTCTGCTGGCTGATGCTTCCCTGCTCACACCAGAGACGCAGCTGACCTTCAGCACACTCCTCCTCCCACGAGGCAGCTGAAGCTCAGCTTCTAATCAGCCGCAGCTGCAAGGTCTGCCGCTCTCAGAGACTTCCTGCAGTCCCGAGCTCACGACCTTGAGATCTTCAGGTGTTATCTTCGGGCAAACGGAGGCATTAACCCTCTCGGCTAAATCTTCTGCATTAACCCTCTCGGCTAAATCAATGCCTCCAGATGCTCAGCTGTGATGTTCAAAAGCACGTCATTGCTGAGCTTTCCTGTCTTCCAGGAAAGACTGGCCCTGAGCTGCACAAAGCTCAGTTGTGAGTCACACAGCTTAGAAGGAACACTGACTGAAAGAGGAGAAGGCAGGCCTAAACAGACCGTGGAATTAAAGAGTCATAAAACTGTGTTGATGCACAAACAAACATGGACTGCTGTAGAATTTCTGTATGGGATAGTCAGGTCAGCCGTATGTGTCTGTGATCCAGGAGATGGGAGACTTTGTATTTCAGTGGTACTATGATCTATTAGTAAGATAGGCCAGAATTTATCTAGACAGATTTCATTGTAACTCCACCTTACTTGACTCTAATATATGTGGCCTGATTTGTACTTCATATGGCAAGTGTATTTGCCATGTAGCAGTAGTGTTTATTGTTTGAACAAGAAACAAGTGTGAAGTTGTTTTATAAGCACGTGTCTATCCACTGAACATTCACTGTGACATTCCAGGTCTTTACATCCTAGCACACATGCATGCCTATGTCTCTGTTCCATTCTTAATACTGTTTACTTAATACCACAGTATTTACCACCACAAATATTGGTGTGTATACTAATGTGGATTGGATCTGAATGTAATGGATTTGCACAAGATTGATGAACTGATGACAAAATTGTCAGATTTACCTTTTTTTCTTTCAAAGGATTTCATGATGAGGACTAATGAAATAATGGCCATTTCATTCACTATTCAAAAAAAAAACTTTTTGAAAATTGCTAGTTTGAGCTGTATCTTGAGCATACTTGATTCAGTATGTTCTAAATGTTGCTTCTCTGCGCTACAGCCTTTTAGCAAATATATTCATACTTAACAAAGCAATCCTGCAGGAGCTTAGCTGTAGGGAGCAAAATGTTTATTCCCTTGCCTTGGGGCTGCAGTGCATTGGTGCTGGAAAGTTGAATAGGATTGGGCCTTGAATCTGGTAAACCATCATTTACTGTGGGGCAGGACCCACTTGGTGGGTTGCCACCTGAGTTCTGGCGGTTCCCACAGCTCATCCAATGAAAACCTGGTGATAGAAAGACTAGATAACTAATTGTCTCAAGCCCTAAGGCTATTCAACAATCAGAAAGCTGCTAACTGCCCTGCAAGGAGCTGAGCTCCTGCCTTTTGCAGGCTTGTAAATATAGGAAGAATGCTGTTTGAGCGTCTTTTTTTCTGTTGTGTATTTTTTCCAAGTCCATTCGTGACAGGTAGTGGAGGCAGGTGAAAAATGAGGGCGCAGTCCTAACCTGGAATTAGGCCAGTAAAGTTTGACCAGCACAAGGGCCACCAGAAAGCATGTTTGGACCACTCTCGGAGTCAGAGAGGCCAGCACACAGATATACACCATCCTCCCTGACTCTGAGAGTGGTGCAAACTTGCTTTACGGTGCCCCTTGTGCCAGCCAAAGTGTCCTGGCCTAATTTCAGGTTAGGATTGCACCCTGGGCCACATACCTAAGCCCTTAAAGCCTTGAGGTTATTCATTAGGGCTGCCTCATTACGGGAATTGGATTGTGTTTGAGCAAATGAATGAAATAAATATTACTTGTAAATAAATAATATTTCTTTCTAGATCACCTTTTTTTAAAGCCTTGTAAAGCTAGGTGGGTCCCAATACGGTGTTACTTTAAGAAGGGGGTCGTAGTGCTAAAAAGTTTGATAACTACTGAGGTAGACCATATGAGAGTTTGAATTAAATGCCTCAGGGCACATTCCTACCCAACTATCCAGTGTTTTTTCCTGGCGGCAGTGGGGGGGGGAGTAGTCACTGAAGCTTTCTCAAGGTAAGAAACATTTGTCCTTTACTCTGTGACTGCATCATGGCTGCATCAGCGCTCCAACATTGGATAGAATTGGGCCCTCATTGCACAAACTAAACTCATTGGCATACAAAAGTGAACTCCTGAGGGTTCTTCGTAATATTCTATGAATTCTGATAGCATGAATCCTTTGAATCCTGAACAAGGGGGGGGAACAATTACAGTATATCTACATTTGTACACGATTGGTACATACCTTTACTTTGTAACTTTGACTACTGATTTATAATTGTCTCATTTGGCTTGGCAAGAAAAAGATGATTCTGGTTTGCATAGTTCAGTCTGTTATAAAAGGGACATTAGAAGAACCAGCTCTTATGGCTCAATTCTAAAACATGTGTTTTGCCAGCACATGCTATCGCCTAAGTGCTTTGTAGCATTGCGAGGCCTAGGCACTCCAGTAGGATTGATGTCAGCAAAGCAACAGAGGACTCCTAGAGCAGAATCCAGCTCAGGGGCAAAGAAGGCAGAGAAGTCAAAGTAGTCAAAGGGGTTGAATGGGGAAAGGGAGGGCGCAACAGGGCCGCAATGTGGCAGGAGTGGGCAGATTAGTCCCAGGATTGATGGACTTGGTGGCACCAGTGTTCACCTTATCCAAACCCTTTTCCTTGGCCTGATCCACCTGCATGGATCAATGCAGACTTGCGCCAGCGTTATCAATTTTGCAGGTCCGAGTTAACACATTGCGGCTGCTGGGGCTTACCCAGGGGCAAGGACACGTATCTCCCCTTATCCTGAAGAGATCTCCCTCAGTCCAAAATTATCTGAAGGGTGCAGCATAACCTGCAGCAGGGCCCCTGCATCACAGGAATGTAGGTAGGATTGGGCTGGTAACTAGCTAATCTGGATTGCTTTCCGGTTCTGTGTTTGGTGTCTGTTTTTCAGCTTCCTTTAGAAATCAGATTTTACAACAAAAACTTCAATTACATATAGGAACTTTTGCCACCCTTGGAAATGATCGCCACACAATTTAATGTTCTTTAGTGTGCCGTAATTGTCTATGGGCTACTATGCCTGCTACTGCCATCCTCTGAAAAACAATTTTTGCTCTCTAAAACTTTTAAGTTATTTGTGTGCCACTTGTTACCATCTAGTTTAAACAGTTTTCTCCAGGGTTCTGCAAATGGGCAAAGATCTGTGGTGATGTGGAGGAAATTGCCTGATCTGTATGCAAGTGCCTTCACATGAACAGATTCCCATGTGGAGATAGCTGTACATGGAGCAATGTAAGGTAGACATCAGTCCTTAATCTTCTTTTGAAAATTGCTTGAGTGTTTTTTACACTTTCTTGTATATTCAGCTGACAAAGGTTAAGGTAACTGCACCTTTGCTTCCATTTCACAAACTTCTCACAATTCAGACTCTGAACCGTAACATACAAAATTCTCTGATTAAGAGTAATATGTAAATGACACAAGCTAAATTCAAAATCCTTGGAGAAAGGAAGCGGCAATTGAAAGAGATGGTTCAGCGCTCGGAGACAATCAAAATAATAATAAAAAAAACTCCATGGCCAAACCCATCTCCTCCCCAGGAAGGGCTCTGCGACATGAGCTGTAACGAATATTCTGCATATGTCTCCATTTTGTCAAATCTCATTAAAGGGTTTTCTTGCTTTATGTCAATTGAGCTGTCCAAAAATCATTCATCATTTTTAGTGTTAAAAAAAGTCATGCAGTTATTTAAATAATATCATATTAATGTTAAAGTTCAGCTGTCATTTAATAGCATGGCTTAATCAGACATAGCATTTAAGAAAAATAGTTTTTTCGGGCTTTACTTCGCTTTCAGGTTGGCAGATTCAAATAAGGATTTATGGGTTTCTGAACCAATGTATTTTTCCCCTGTTTATGCTTGATGTACCTCAGCTTTTCTTTCAGGCGTGTGCAGTCTGTTATTTTCAGTAAAATAAAATATCTTCTCATATTGTGTTTGAATACATTTGCAAGTAATTTAGTGAAGGCGAAACAAAAACACACTGTAACCTTTGACCCTGTTATGTGCTTGGGAGTAGCAGTTAGGACTCCGAGTTTATAAGCGTTCCATAAGCCAAATGAAAAAGTTGACCTTTGTGAAATATTCATGGGGCCCTGTTCTCAGACAAATGGATTATGTAGTCAAATGTTTAAAAGGACATGCCTTTTTTTTGTATTTTAGAAGGGCATTTAATTTCCTTTTTCTGTACCAAAAAAAAGCTCCACGAAACTATCCAGATAGCAAAGCGAGTTCACCTTTCAGTCCAGCAAATGAATGCACTAGTGAAATTCCTAGAGATCAGCATGTTTTTTTAATCCCAATATTGATATGGTTTGTAGATTTGGAAGGGTGTCTGGTAACATGCCGGGAAAATATCCTCTGTTCTCAAACAGGTAAATTCATGATGTAATTTAAATTTGTTTTATATACATAAGGACAAAGCTATATAGAAGTTTTCCCAGAGTCAGCAGTTTCAAATGGTTATTTAGGATCACTTGAGCTGCAGTCAGAAAGGATAAAAAAGAACCGTCAGCGCAGATCTAGTACAATTTCTGGAAGATAATTACCAGAGAGTGGCAGATAGGATCTTTTTGACACTGCTTACTCTTCTAGATACCATGCAGACAAGCGCCTAATTACTGAATTGTGAGGTAGAAAGTTTTATTTCACCCAGTTTCTATATTGCTATATTGCTACATTGAAAGGCGAAAATTACCTGTATATTGAATCTGCTGATTCATTCTGAAAGCATGTGTTTAGCATCTTGGTTAAGGACATGTTATTCTGGATTCCTGATCTCATAACTAAAGAGACTCATCAAAAACGCATTGTCTGTCTTTGGGACAAATCTGTCCTAAAACTCAATTTGTCACCAGCCATTTGTTCCCTTTGTCTCCAACATACAGTGCGATCCTAAGAGACAAGTTCAGGAACAAAAATTGTTTAAATGCAGGTTAGTTTTTTTGCACAAGTGGGTGTAAGAATTTTGTTCTTTTATTCTAAAAACTATTCTATAAAATATCCTAATGTTTTATAGTGGAGTATTTCCCTATACCTTATGTGTCACGAAGGGTAAAAAATAGGGGTGTCTATATTAATTGATACGCTCTAGATCAGCGGTTCCCAAAGTGTGGGTCACAACCCATAATTAGAAACGAAAACTGGACCATTTTCCCCTCAACAGTATTGTGGTGCCGTGGGCTCCCAGGGGGACTTCAGTGCTTACCTGGGGGTTGCAGTGCCATCCGAAGGGTGTGGGAGGTCTGCAGGCCCCTCTGCGGGCCTCCCTGACGTTGCAGAAAGTCCAGAATTGTGCAAAGAAAGTTCTTCCTGGTTTCACTGCAACACCATTAGGACATCCTTGCAGCCTCAGGCCCCACTCCTGGAAACACTTAGCACAGTCCCAACATTTGAGTAGGACTTTGGGAACCACTGCCTTGAGCAACTTATTGTTATCTGTTTACATGCTAACTGTTTGCCAGCCAGCTTGGAATATGTTCTTAATGTTACTGTGGGTACCACTAGTAATGTCATAACCCATGTTTTGGAAATTATTTAGATATCTATGAGAAAACCCAAGCTGATTTGAATCCTTGTTTAACCAGAAGATATCCCACACCTAGATAGATTTGTATTCTTCTTAACAATATAATCCCCTTTTAGCACTTAATACCTGAAGCCCAGTTTGGACCCAGTGGTCTTGATCTTGTTTCTGAGTTCAGATTTCAGATGGAAGGACGTAGTCCTCCTCGTGATCTAAATTAGGAATCTCTGTGTTCCCTACACTCAAGGCCTGATGTCTATTAGTAAACTGACTGTGGTCATTATTATTGCTGTCAAAACTTGTCAATGAGGTCAGTTGGTAGATTAAAGGCTCTTCAGAAACTTGGGTACAATACAACCAATATGTGGTTTCTTCTATTGCATAATCAGAGTTTTGACATCTTCCGCCAATTTAACATATTAAAATACTAAATAGTTCATATAAGGCTCATTAACATTCACAAATGTATCCCATAAATCAATGCAATTCTGTTTGGTCACACCTAAAAATCACATTACCTTCAACTAATCCATCAGTCTTGCACCTTATTTACAGTTATGAAAGACCTATAGTAAATCTAACATTCTACTAACGAATGCATGTTATGTAGGCAATGGCACCTATCAAATTTTCATGATGCAGTCATGAAAATAAATGGGTTGAATAACTTTGGTAAGCTTCTAAGCAACAGTGAAAGAAAGCAAAACTAAAATTTTATGAGATGTTTCTCATTATACCCTCTGATACATTCAATAACGTATCCTCTTAAGAAATTTACTTTAGGAGATCCCGCAGAACCCACAGAGTGAGATGAAAAACAACTGCCATGCTCAACTGAGGACCGTTTCCCTATGGTAGAGCATCCTGCTTGCTTAACAACTCTACCTTTTGATAATTTTTATCTTGAAAATTGTTACACATGAGGTGTTGGGAGACTGGTGAATACATCTGCCAGTATAAAAAGACCCCTTTTCAAAT
Organism: Lerista edwardsae; assembly: GCA_029204185.1. Lineage (NCBI taxonomy): Eukaryota > Metazoa > Chordata > Lepidosauria > Squamata > Scincidae > Lerista > Lerista edwardsae. Next base: position 4,213 of record JAJKFI010018610.1, on the reverse strand, counting down.
TTAATTTTAAACAGGATAGGGGCTGGAGCGCTGGTTGATGAAAATGTGGCAATATGCATTCAACACTCTAGTGATAGATTGGGTGATTTGCCAACACCTTCATGACAACCACTAATATATGCAGGAATAAAGCCTGCTTTATCCAACAGTTTAGTTGGTCAAGTTCTTTCTCTTACGTTATTCCTTGCAATTGGTATGAGATCCATGCCTGTTTAGGCAGCCAGTAACCATGTTTTTACTTATACTTGTTTTTATTTCCTTCACTCTTCATTTTCCTGATACTTTCAGTACATAGCTTCAGATACTTTCAGTACATATTTTTAAAAGGGTTGCAAATTATTGCCAAAGACAACTATTAAAATATAGATTTTAATGAAAACCTTGAATACTACATAACGTTCTGATTACCTTGTCTCCAAAATGAGAGGATAAACAGGGAAACTGAGGTAAGATAACAAAAATGGGGGAATTCACTAATATAAAGACAAGGTAAAAATGGAAGTTTTTTCAGCTTAAAACCTTGCTGAGTATTTGCACTGTAATTAGGAAAGGAAAAGCTATTATGTTTCCTCTTTCAATAGGTAGTCCTTTTTTCTAAGCAATGTACAAAACATCTGGAAAACTTAAATGTAATGTCAATACAATTCCTAAGGGTAAACATACTTCATTATTAGGCATTCCAACCAGAAAACAAGTAAACCTTTGAGACAGTTCAAATAAAAGAATATAGTTATCCTGGGGATAAGGGAATATATCAATTGCATTTAACAGGAAGAATTTCTTTTTAAAATGCATCTGGTTTACTCAGTTCCTTGTTTCCTCTTCAACTTCAAAATAATCTCTTCTGTATTTAAAGATCTTGTTTTGTAAATTAAAGAGCAATTTTGGGACTGCAACAAATCAGTTTGCACCTTTTCTTTTTTTTAAATAGAAATGATGTTGAGAGCGCAATCCTAAGTTGCGCTGGAATGGCGAGGCTGGTGAGTGTGCCAGGAAGCCTCCCCAGGGCAAGGGCATGTTCTCACTCTTGCCCAAGGGGCGGCTCCCGCCTCCCCATTCGTTTCCTTGGATCTGCGCCTGCTAAATAGGCGCAGAGCCGAGGAAGCCGCACGACCCAAATCGGGGCTGTGTGGCCTGGGGACAGACCTTGGATGCGACCTTCTGGCTGCATCCCAGCCCCACCCCCCTCCCCAGGCCAGCATGCCCACTGGCACGCCCACCCCCCACCCTCCTCTCAGAACCACTCTTGCACCAGCCAAGTTCAGCTGGCGCAAAGGGGGCTCGGCGCCGATGCTACTGCTAGCATTGGCTCAAGAGCTTTAGCCGGATGCGGGTACTAGTGTGAGAGCTAGTGACATTGTGCAGACACTAGCATGTAGCTTCGGCACAACATCACCTCTTCGATTGCATCCTGAATGTTAAAAGGTAGTAGTGAAGCTTCAGGACCAATCATGTGCTTGAATTGAAGTTGCATGCAACAAGTTCTGATTGTATAGGATTTATATCTATAGATGTCTTTCCAAAGGACATTTGTCTCATTAATATTTTTAAATTGTCTTGTTTTAGGTGCATACACATGTGAGTTGCCCTTTGGTACAAATTTTACATTCACTTCTTCAAGACTGATCTTCTGCTCTGCACCCCTACCCTTAATGTGCTAAGAATCTTTTGCATACTCCATCCTTCTTAGTTGTCATCAGTGGAGCTTAGGACGTGTCCTCAAGGCCCAATCCAGAGCCCATTATCGCCGGCAGTACATGTGTACCTCCATCTAAAAATGTCACAAACATGCTGTAAATCAATCAATAGTATTTATATACCGCTTTTCAACACCACAAAGCGATTTACAGGCAAATAATAATAAAGTTAAATTTATTATTATTATTTATTTAATTTATACCCCGCTTTTCTGCCCATAGGCACCCAAGGCGGCTTACAACAAAAACAGTAAAATACAATAAAATTCACAATTTAACATTAAAAAGCAATAATTCAAAAACAATATTAAAACAATTAAAATTTAAAACAACAAGCCCCATGGATCATAAAATATAAGCAAGAGTATAAAAAACCAGCCAGCCTGTCAACAATTAAAAGCTTTTTGAAATAAAAAGGTCTTCAGTCCCCGCTGAAATATTACCAAAGAGAGAGCAGTTCTCAATTCTAAGGGGAGGCCACCTTAGAATTCCAAAGTTGGAATTCCAAAGTTGGAGGCCACCACCGAGAAGGCCCTATTCCTGGCTGCCATCCCTCTCACTTCTCCTGGTGGCGGCAGTCAAAAGCCCCCCCCCCCCAGATGATCTAAGAGTACGGGCAGGATTATATGGGAGGAGGCGGTCCCTCAAATACCCTGGACCCGAGCCGTAAAGGGCTTTAAAAGTCAAAACTAGCACCTTGAAGTGGGCCCAGAACAGAACCGGCAGCCAGTGTAGTCGCCGAAGCAACGGCTCGACAGCATCAAACCGATGTGCCCCAGCACCCAAGCCGCCGCGTTCTGTACTAGTTGTAATTTCCGAACCATCTTAAATGGCTCACTGTCCCAAAAACGCTCACAATCTTAAAAAAAAAAAATGTAGAACACCACTAGCAATAGCCACTAGAAAAGACACTGTGCAGGGATGAATAGGGACAATTATTCTCCTCCTGCTAAATATAAGAGGTAAAGGTAAAGGTAAAGGTTTCCCCACGACCGAATGGTCTAGTCGTGACCGACTGTAGGGGGCGGTGCTCATCTCCGTTTCAAAGCCTGTGAGCCGGCGTTTTTGTCCGATCATGGTGGCCAGCATGATTCTACGCCGTAGCGCACGGAACGCCGTTACCTTCCCACCAAAGTGGTTCCTATTTATCTACTTGCATTTTAGGTGCTTTCGAACTGCTAGGTTGGCAGGAGCTGGGACAAGCAACGGGAGCTCACTCCGTCACGCAGTCTCGAACTCCCAACCTTGCGGTCGAAAGCCCAGCGACAGCGGATTAACTCGCTGCGCCACCACGTCCCTAAATATAAGAGGAGCACCACTTAAAAAAAAGTGTCTCTTGCCCTGTTAGTAGGGGTGTAAAGCACGTCCACGACACTTGGACCGCGCTTTATCCGTGCCTGGCCCCAAAATGAGCGGGTGCAACGGCTGGCACTCCAGCAGCGCCAGCAGCCAGTAAGCTGGATCAGGGTGGAGGGAGGCAGAAAGGGAGGAATTGGGCAGGGGGGAAGGTTGGGCAGGCTCATGATGAGCAAGGAAGGTGGCAGCTTCAAGAGGGGGTGGGGACAGCAAGAGCATTTGCTCCCTTCCTCCACAGAGGCCTCCAACCCAGCTGGGCCAGGATACATTGGTCGCCATTTTATTGCTGCTGGAGCCCTTGGTGTTTTGGGGCTCAGAATTGGGCTACCCGACTGGAGATCAATCAAAGTATTTATATACCGCTTTTAAACTCTAGTTCACAAAGCAGTTCACAGGCTAACAATAATAATAAAGTTAAATGGCTCCCTGTCCCAAAAGGGTTCACAATCTTAAAAAAAAAATGCAGAACAACCACCAGCAAGAGTTACAAGAAAAGACACTGTGCTGGGGTGAAGAGGGACAATTACTCTCCCCCTGCTAATATAAGAGGAACACCACTTGGAAAAGTGCCTCTTGCTCAGTTAGCAGTGGTGTAAAGCAAGTCCACGACACCTCACCCCACAAGCTGGGGCAGTGCTTAGTCAGTGCCTGGCTCCAACGTGAGCAGGTGGAATGGCTGGCACTCCAGGGGTAAGAGGTGGTAGTGAAGCTTCAGGACCAATCATGCACTCCAATAGAAGTTCGATTCCCCGGATTCCTGGGATATGTCATGAAGTGATTAACTGAGGCCACTAGAATGAGCTAAACTAGGATAACATTTCTGAATACTAAATCTGGACCCAAACAAACACATTGATATAGTAATATTTAATAATTTTAGTGTTTTAATTTTAGTATTTTAAGAGGTATGCAAAAGAAAAAAGGGGCTGGGTAGTGATTCCTCTGAATTCATATTGCATTTATGATATGGTGTGAAACTTGTTGTTTGATCAGCATCCTCTTTGTCTACAGCTTTCTTTTTCTGTGAAAACCTAGCTATGATCTCTCTCTCTCTCTCTCTCTCTCTCTCTCTCTCTCTCTCTCTCTGCTTTTTCCTCAATTATTCTTTTTTTAAAAAAATCTACAGTGTACTTGGTTTCACTATTGTTTCCCCTTTCTTT
>JAJKFI010018609.1:0-13694 GCA_029204185.1 Lerista edwardsae | reverse complement strand
ACTGACTGACTGACTGACTGTTCTTTTTCTTTCTGGGCAGCTAGAGAAGTATTATATAGTGCTTCTTCTGTATTGCATATCTTCCCTCAGTTCAAGGTTGTTTTCATCCATATAAATCTAAGTTCATATCTGTATCCTGGGAGACCTGGGAATTTCTGGAATCAGAAAGATGTGCTATTAACACAGCATGAATAGAGCTGTAATTTTATACATAATTACCTAGGAATAAATCCCGTTGAACTCGATAAGATTTACTTATTAATATACAATGCTATAAAAGAAGGTGTTGATCCAAATCAACCTAGTGATGACTAACTTGCTATGTTGATTCTTCTACATTCATCTCTACAACTCTTAAGGGCAAATTAGGCTTGATATAAATTAGATCAGTACTCCCAAAGTGTGAGTCGCAACCCACCATTGGGAAGCAAAACTGGGCTATTCCCCCTTAAGGGGAGTTGCCAGTTTTGGGTACCCTGACGTGCACACTTCCAGTTTTCAAATAGACACAGGAAGTAGCCCATGAGTGCAAAATGGTTTTTTTACTAGCTTTAGGGAGACCAGCTGAGTGGGCTGCAGGCCTCCCCAACACTGCAGAGGTCCCCATTACCACCCAGGTATGTGTACAAGTCCCTGGGTGGCCACTGCACCATGATAGATGTAGCGCTGTCGGGAGACCTTCCCTAGCCCCAGCCCCCACCCCCACAGCGACTTACAGTGGTCCCAAAGTCTGGGAATTGCTGAATTCAATGACTGATCATGGCATGCTTGGTGTTTTGTTTTCCTTTAATTAGCACACAGGGGTAGATTTGGATCAGGACCCCAATGGGGAATAGAGGGTTTATCCTATCTCCTGTCACAGTTCCAGTCCAGATTGGGATCTCTCCATGTGCTGTTTGTCTTGGAGAAAAATGCTACCATTGGCTCCAACTAGTTTCCAGGCCAAACAGTATGTGAGGGGGCTTGATATAAATCGGGACCATGGCAGTAGGTAGGTTTGTCCTTATAGGACGTTCTACCCATAAACCACAGTCCTTAAAGGGGATTCTGTTTGTGCTGTTTATGTAAAAAAAAGCAAGCACACCAGGGTCAATGACACGATGAAAAAAATCCCATTTAGTTTGTCCATTAGCTCATGTTCAGAGGCACAAGCCTTTTTGTTCTCCGAGGTAGAAGTGTCCTCTTTCCAAAGTAAGGACAAATCGGGCTATAATGAGTCAGCATTGGCTGAAATACCAATACCCTTATCTATCTGTTACTGTGTTTGTTGGCACTGAAAACAGGTTCTGATACTGCAAAACAATGTCTATTCTGGCAGCTCTACTTGTGCTTTGCATGTGTGTTTCACTGCATCCACTGCTTTCTTTAAACTTTTGGTTTTCCTAAAAAATAAAATGTAACGTTCAAAGCTGTACTGTGCTTTTTTTTACCTATAACTATGCAAGGAGGACCATTTTTTCTTTCTGCCATTTTTTGAAACACAGCTATTTTTGCATAATGGCTTATAGTGCAACATTTTTTTCTGTTAATAAATAAAATTTTGCCCCACAGCTCAGAGAGACAGATTCAAACTTGGGGAAGAGTTCGCGGATCCTGACAGGAATGTTACGAAGGTAAGGCAAGGTAGGGACCCCTCTCTCTTTTTCTTGCCTTCTTCATATAGATAATAAATTAGACAACAGGCATAATTTTTCTTTTCTTTGGAACCCAGCCAGTTTAGCCTGGTTTTGCTAAAGGCAGTTCCTCTGCAGATAATGTAGGTTTGCTTTACAGTTTCTTTTTTTTACATCCTCGGGTGTTGGTCTGTACTTGAAACCTTTTTTAAAAAAAAAGCCCATTTATTCACCTGAATTTATAGCCCAGCCTGATCTTGCCAAATGCAATTGAAATTCATGACAACCTTTCAAGTAATGCATAATTTAAAGTAATATATTGAACATGTTAGGGTGTGGGACACGAAGCTCCCCATATCAGCACAGTGCCAGAGGGACCCCCAAAAGGCATATTTAATAGCAGAGTCCAGGTTTCCTCCTTCTCCACATCCACAGCACACGAGCCTGTTATCAGGATGCCTTCGGACACGTTCCATATCTGTCTTCCCTCTGCTTGACCCAGGAACTCAAGCTGTCTTCCCTTGGTTGAGCAATAAGAGAGATGTTGCATGAAGGTAGGGGAAACATCTTCCCATTTGAGCCTGTCAGATCTTCATTTAGCATCTTTGTCCTTTTTTTTTTTAAGGGAGAATTTAAAACTTTTTTTTTCTATTACTCCAGTGAGTGGTTGCTTAAGATGTTCTGTCGACTAAAACACTTGAGTGTTTACCCATCAAAGATTGATGTGATGTTGCCATCACATGTGCAAATGCATATCTGCTAACATGAAAGATAAGGGCAGAAGAGATTTATAAAAATAAATTGGGGCTACAGGTTTTACCAAGGTTTCAGTGCTGGCAAAATATATATACCTGAAGGAAATCTAAGCAAATTCCTTAGTTAAGAATCAAGCAAGGCCTGCTCAATGAGCCTAGAAAGTGGGCAGGTTTTATCTTGTAATCTGGTTCAAGGGGATAGGATTGGAAGCAGTAATCCTTTGACGGGTCTGCGTCACTACACTGGCCCTTCCATAGTGGCGTGGCAATAATAATAATAATAATAATAATAATAATAATAATAATAATACATGTATTTATATACCGCCTTTCTTAAGATCACTAGATTTCTCTAGTGATTACAACTCAAGGCGGTTTACATAGGCAGACTTTTCATAAACCCGAAGGTTTTTACAATTTACAGAAATGTTCTGTCTTTCAAGAACTACACACATTCAGATCTTCCTTTCTGGATTTAGCCTTCTTTCTTTAGCCACCCGTCTGTCTTCTGCTGGCTGATGCTTCCCTGCTCACACCAGAGACGCAGCTGACCTTCAGCACACTCCTCCTCCCACGAGGCAGCTGAAGCTCAGCTTCTAATCAGCCGCAGCTGCAAGGTCTGCCGCTCTCAGAGACTTCCTGCAGTCCCGAGCTCACGACCTTGAGATCTTCAGGTGTTATCTTCGGGCAAACGGAGGCATTAACCCTCTCGGCTAAATCTTCTGCATTAACCCTCTCGGCTAAATCAATGCCTCCAGATGCTCAGCTGTGATGTTCAAAAGCACGTCATTGCTGAGCTTTCCTGTCTTCCAGGAAAGACTGGCCCTGAGCTGCACAAAGCTCAGTTGTGAGTCACACAGCTTAGAAGGAACACTGACTGAAAGAGGAGAAGGCAGGCCTAAACAGACCGTGGAATTAAAGAGTCATAAAACTGTGTTGATGCACAAACAAACATGGACTGCTGTAGAATTTCTGTATGGGATAGTCAGGTCAGCCGTATGTGTCTGTGATCCAGGAGATGGGAGACTTTGTATTTCAGTGGTACTATGATCTATTAGTAAGATAGGCCAGAATTTATCTAGACAGATTTCATTGTAACTCCACCTTACTTGACTCTAATATATGTGGCCTGATTTGTACTTCATATGGCAAGTGTATTTGCCATGTAGCAGTAGTGTTTATTGTTTGAACAAGAAACAAGTGTGAAGTTGTTTTATAAGCACGTGTCTATCCACTGAACATTCACTGTGACATTCCAGGTCTTTACATCCTAGCACACATGCATGCCTATGTCTCTGTTCCATTCTTAATACTGTTTACTTAATACCACAGTATTTACCACCACAAATATTGGTGTGTATACTAATGTGGATTGGATCTGAATGTAATGGATTTGCACAAGATTGATGAACTGATGACAAAATTGTCAGATTTACCTTTTTTTCTTTCAAAGGATTTCATGATGAGGACTAATGAAATAATGGCCATTTCATTCACTATTCAAAAAAAAAACTTTTTGAAAATTGCTAGTTTGAGCTGTATCTTGAGCATACTTGATTCAGTATGTTCTAAATGTTGCTTCTCTGCGCTACAGCCTTTTAGCAAATATATTCATACTTAACAAAGCAATCCTGCAGGAGCTTAGCTGTAGGGAGCAAAATGTTTATTCCCTTGCCTTGGGGCTGCAGTGCATTGGTGCTGGAAAGTTGAATAGGATTGGGCCTTGAATCTGGTAAACCATCATTTACTGTGGGGCAGGACCCACTTGGTGGGTTGCCACCTGAGTTCTGGCGGTTCCCACAGCTCATCCAATGAAAACCTGGTGATAGAAAGACTAGATAACTAATTGTCTCAAGCCCTAAGGCTATTCAACAATCAGAAAGCTGCTAACTGCCCTGCAAGGAGCTGAGCTCCTGCCTTTTGCAGGCTTGTAAATATAGGAAGAATGCTGTTTGAGCGTCTTTTTTTCTGTTGTGTATTTTTTCCAAGTCCATTCGTGACAGGTAGTGGAGGCAGGTGAAAAATGAGGGCGCAGTCCTAACCTGGAATTAGGCCAGTAAAGTTTGACCAGCACAAGGGCCACCAGAAAGCATGTTTGGACCACTCTCGGAGTCAGAGAGGCCAGCACACAGATATACACCATCCTCCCTGACTCTGAGAGTGGTGCAAACTTGCTTTACGGTGCCCCTTGTGCCAGCCAAAGTGTCCTGGCCTAATTTCAGGTTAGGATTGCACCCTGGGCCACATACCTAAGCCCTTAAAGCCTTGAGGTTATTCATTAGGGCTGCCTCATTACGGGAATTGGATTGTGTTTGAGCAAATGAATGAAATAAATATTACTTGTAAATAAATAATATTTCTTTCTAGATCACCTTTTTTTAAAGCCTTGTAAAGCTAGGTGGGTCCCAATACGGTGTTACTTTAAGAAGGGGGTCGTAGTGCTAAAAAGTTTGATAACTACTGAGGTAGACCATATGAGAGTTTGAATTAAATGCCTCAGGGCACATTCCTACCCAACTATCCAGTGTTTTTTCCTGGCGGCAGTGGGGGGGGGAGTAGTCACTGAAGCTTTCTCAAGGTAAGAAACATTTGTCCTTTACTCTGTGACTGCATCATGGCTGCATCAGCGCTCCAACATTGGATAGAATTGGGCCCTCATTGCACAAACTAAACTCATTGGCATACAAAAGTGAACTCCTGAGGGTTCTTCGTAATATTCTATGAATTCTGATAGCATGAATCCTTTGAATCCTGAACAAGGGGGGGGAACAATTACAGTATATCTACATTTGTACACGATTGGTACATACCTTTACTTTGTAACTTTGACTACTGATTTATAATTGTCTCATTTGGCTTGGCAAGAAAAAGATGATTCTGGTTTGCATAGTTCAGTCTGTTATAAAAGGGACATTAGAAGAACCAGCTCTTATGGCTCAATTCTAAAACATGTGTTTTGCCAGCACATGCTATCGCCTAAGTGCTTTGTAGCATTGCGAGGCCTAGGCACTCCAGTAGGATTGATGTCAGCAAAGCAACAGAGGACTCCTAGAGCAGAATCCAGCTCAGGGGCAAAGAAGGCAGAGAAGTCAAAGTAGTCAAAGGGGTTGAATGGGGAAAGGGAGGGCGCAACAGGGCCGCAATGTGGCAGGAGTGGGCAGATTAGTCCCAGGATTGATGGACTTGGTGGCACCAGTGTTCACCTTATCCAAACCCTTTTCCTTGGCCTGATCCACCTGCATGGATCAATGCAGACTTGCGCCAGCGTTATCAATTTTGCAGGTCCGAGTTAACACATTGCGGCTGCTGGGGCTTACCCAGGGGCAAGGACACGTATCTCCCCTTATCCTGAAGAGATCTCCCTCAGTCCAAAATTATCTGAAGGGTGCAGCATAACCTGCAGCAGGGCCCCTGCATCACAGGAATGTAGGTAGGATTGGGCTGGTAACTAGCTAATCTGGATTGCTTTCCGGTTCTGTGTTTGGTGTCTGTTTTTCAGCTTCCTTTAGAAATCAGATTTTACAACAAAAACTTCAATTACATATAGGAACTTTTGCCACCCTTGGAAATGATCGCCACACAATTTAATGTTCTTTAGTGTGCCGTAATTGTCTATGGGCTACTATGCCTGCTACTGCCATCCTCTGAAAAACAATTTTTGCTCTCTAAAACTTTTAAGTTATTTGTGTGCCACTTGTTACCATCTAGTTTAAACAGTTTTCTCCAGGGTTCTGCAAATGGGCAAAGATCTGTGGTGATGTGGAGGAAATTGCCTGATCTGTATGCAAGTGCCTTCACATGAACAGATTCCCATGTGGAGATAGCTGTACATGGAGCAATGTAAGGTAGACATCAGTCCTTAATCTTCTTTTGAAAATTGCTTGAGTGTTTTTTACACTTTCTTGTATATTCAGCTGACAAAGGTTAAGGTAACTGCACCTTTGCTTCCATTTCACAAACTTCTCACAATTCAGACTCTGAACCGTAACATACAAAATTCTCTGATTAAGAGTAATATGTAAATGACACAAGCTAAATTCAAAATCCTTGGAGAAAGGAAGCGGCAATTGAAAGAGATGGTTCAGCGCTCGGAGACAATCAAAATAATAATAAAAAAAACTCCATGGCCAAACCCATCTCCTCCCCAGGAAGGGCTCTGCGACATGAGCTGTAACGAATATTCTGCATATGTCTCCATTTTGTCAAATCTCATTAAAGGGTTTTCTTGCTTTATGTCAATTGAGCTGTCCAAAAATCATTCATCATTTTTAGTGTTAAAAAAAGTCATGCAGTTATTTAAATAATATCATATTAATGTTAAAGTTCAGCTGTCATTTAATAGCATGGCTTAATCAGACATAGCATTTAAGAAAAATAGTTTTTTCGGGCTTTACTTCGCTTTCAGGTTGGCAGATTCAAATAAGGATTTATGGGTTTCTGAACCAATGTATTTTTCCCCTGTTTATGCTTGATGTACCTCAGCTTTTCTTTCAGGCGTGTGCAGTCTGTTATTTTCAGTAAAATAAAATATCTTCTCATATTGTGTTTGAATACATTTGCAAGTAATTTAGTGAAGGCGAAACAAAAACACACTGTAACCTTTGACCCTGTTATGTGCTTGGGAGTAGCAGTTAGGACTCCGAGTTTATAAGCGTTCCATAAGCCAAATGAAAAAGTTGACCTTTGTGAAATATTCATGGGGCCCTGTTCTCAGACAAATGGATTATGTAGTCAAATGTTTAAAAGGACATGCCTTTTTTTTTGTATTTTAGAAGGGCATTTAATTTCCTTTTTCTGTACCAAAAAAAAGCTCCACGAAACTATCCAGATAGCAAAGCGAGTTCACCTTTCAGTCCAGCAAATGAATGCACTAGTGAAATTCCTAGAGATCAGCATGTTTTTTTAATCCCAATATTGATATGGTTTGTAGATTTGGAAGGGTGTCTGGTAACATGCCGGGAAAATATCCTCTGTTCTCAAACAGGTAAATTCATGATGTAATTTAAATTTGTTTTATATACATAAGGACAAAGCTATATAGAAGTTTTCCCAGAGTCAGCAGTTTCAAATGGTTATTTAGGATCACTTGAGCTGCAGTCAGAAAGGATAAAAAAGAACCGTCAGCGCAGATCTAGTACAATTTCTGGAAGATAATTACCAGAGAGTGGCAGATAGGATCTTTTTGACACTGCTTACTCTTCTAGATACCATGCAGACAAGCGCCTAATTACTGAATTGTGAGGTAGAAAGTTTTATTTCACCCAGTTTCTATATTGCTATATTGCTACATTGAAAGGCGAAAATTACCTGTATATTGAATCTGCTGATTCATTCTGAAAGCATGTGTTTAGCATCTTGGTTAAGGACATGTTATTCTGGATTCCTGATCTCATAACTAAAGAGACTCATCAAAAACGCATTGTCTGTCTTTGGGACAAATCTGTCCTAAAACTCAATTTGTCACCAGCCATTTGTTCCCTTTGTCTCCAACATACAGTGCGATCCTAAGAGACAAGTTCAGGAACAAAAATTGTTTAAATGCAGGTTAGTTTTTTTGCACAAGTGGGTGTAAGAATTTTGTTCTTTTATTCTAAAAACTATTCTATAAAATATCCTAATGTTTTATAGTGGAGTATTTCCCTATACCTTATGTGTCACGAAGGGTAAAAAATAGGGGTGTCTATATTAATTGATACGCTCTAGATCAGCGGTTCCCAAAGTGTGGGTCACAACCCATAATTAGAAACGAAAACTGGACCATTTTCCCCTCAACAGTATTGTGGTGCCGTGGGCTCCCAGGGGGACTTCAGTGCTTACCTGGGGGTTGCAGTGCCATCCGAAGGGTGTGGGAGGTCTGCAGGCCCCTCTGCGGGCCTCCCTGACGTTGCAGAAAGTCCAGAATTGTGCAAAGAAAGTTCTTCCTGGTTTCACTGCAACACCATTAGGACATCCTTGCAGCCTCAGGCCCCACTCCTGGAAACACTTAGCACAGTCCCAACATTTGAGTAGGACTTTGGGAACCACTGCCTTGAGCAACTTATTGTTATCTGTTTACATGCTAACTGTTTGCCAGCCAGCTTGGAATATGTTCTTAATGTTACTGTGGGTACCACTAGTAATGTCATAACCCATGTTTTGGAAATTATTTAGATATCTATGAGAAAACCCAAGCTGATTTGAATCCTTGTTTAACCAGAAGATATCCCACACCTAGATAGATTTGTATTCTTCTTAACAATATAATCCCCTTTTAGCACTTAATACCTGAAGCCCAGTTTGGACCCAGTGGTCTTGATCTTGTTTCTGAGTTCAGATTTCAGATGGAAGGACGTAGTCCTCCTCGTGATCTAAATTAGGAATCTCTGTGTTCCCTACACTCAAGGCCTGATGTCTATTAGTAAACTGACTGTGGTCATTATTATTGCTGTCAAAACTTGTCAATGAGGTCAGTTGGTAGATTAAAGGCTCTTCAGAAACTTGGGTACAATACAACCAATATGTGGTTTCTTCTATTGCATAATCAGAGTTTTGACATCTTCCGCCAATTTAACATATTAAAATACTAAATAGTTCATATAAGGCTCATTAACATTCACAAATGTATCCCATAAATCAATGCAATTCTGTTTGGTCACACCTAAAAATCACATTACCTTCAACTAATCCATCAGTCTTGCACCTTATTTACAGTTATGAAAGACCTATAGTAAATCTAACATTCTACTAACGAATGCATGTTATGTAGGCAATGGCACCTATCAAATTTTCATGATGCAGTCATGAAAATAAATGGGTTGAATAACTTTGGTAAGCTTCTAAGCAACAGTGAAAGAAAGCAAAACTAAAATTTTATGAGATGTTTCTCATTATACCCTCTGATACATTCAATAACGTATCCTCTTAAGAAATTTACTTTAGGAGATCCCGCAGAACCCACAGAGTGAGATGAAAAACAACTGCCATGCTCAACTGAGGACCGTTTCCCTATGGTAGAGCATCCTGCTTGCTTAACAACTCTACCTTTTGATAATTTTTATCTTGAAAATTGTTACACATGAGGTGTTGGGAGACTGGTGAATACATCTGCCAGTATAAAAAGACCCCTTTTCAAATTTAATTTTAAACAGGATAGGGGCTGGAGCGCTGGTTGATGAAAATGTGGCAATATGCATTCAACACTCTAGTGATAGATTGGGTGATTTGCCAACACCTTCATGACAACCACTAATATATGCAGGAATAAAGCCTGCTTTATCCAACAGTTTAGTTGGTCAAGTTCTTTCTCTTACGTTATTCCTTGCAATTGGTATGAGATCCATGCCTGTTTAGGCAGCCAGTAACCATGTTTTTACTTATACTTGTTTTTATTTCCTTCACTCTTCATTTTCCTGATACTTTCAGTACATAGCTTCAGATACTTTCAGTACATATTTTTAAAAGGGTTGCAAATTATTGCCAAAGACAACTATTAAAATATAGATTTTAATGAAAACCTTGAATACTACATAACGTTCTGATTACCTTGTCTCCAAAATGAGAGGATAAACAGGGAAACTGAGGTAAGATAACAAAAATGGGGGAATTCACTAATATAAAGACAAGGTAAAAATGGAAGTTTTTTCAGCTTAAAACCTTGCTGAGTATTTGCACTGTAATTAGGAAAGGAAAAGCTATTATGTTTCCTCTTTCAATAGGTAGTCCTTTTTTCTAAGCAATGTACAAAACATCTGGAAAACTTAAATGTAATGTCAATACAATTCCTAAGGGTAAACATACTTCATTATTAGGCATTCCAACCAGAAAACAAGTAAACCTTTGAGACAGTTCAAATAAAAGAATATAGTTATCCTGGGGATAAGGGAATATATCAATTGCATTTAACAGGAAGAATTTCTTTTTAAAATGCATCTGGTTTACTCAGTTCCTTGTTTCCTCTTCAACTTCAAAATAATCTCTTCTGTATTTAAAGATCTTGTTTTGTAAATTAAAGAGCAATTTTGGGACTGCAACAAATCAGTTTGCACCTTTTCTTTTTTTTAAATAGAAATGATGTTGAGAGCGCAATCCTAAGTTGCGCTGGAATGGCGAGGCTGGTGAGTGTGCCAGGAAGCCTCCCCAGGGCAAGGGCATGTTCTCACTCTTGCCCAAGGGGCGGCTCCCGCCTCCCCATTCGTTTCCTTGGATCTGCGCCTGCTAAATAGGCGCAGAGCCGAGGAAGCCGCACGACCCAAATCGGGGCTGTGTGGCCTGGGGACAGACCTTGGATGCGACCTTCTGGCTGCATCCCAGCCCCACCCCCCTCCCCAGGCCAGCATGCCCACTGGCACGCCCACCCCCCACCCTCCTCTCAGAACCACTCTTGCACCAGCCAAGTTCAGCTGGCGCAAAGGGGGCTCGGCGCCGATGCTACTGCTAGCATTGGCTCAAGAGCTTTAGCCGGATGCGGGTACTAGTGTGAGAGCTAGTGACATTGTGCAGACACTAGCATGTAGCTTCGGCACAACATCACCTCTTCGATTGCATCCTGAATGTTAAAAGGTAGTAGTGAAGCTTCAGGACCAATCATGTGCTTGAATTGAAGTTGCATGCAACAAGTTCTGATTGTATAGGATTTATATCTATAGATGTCTTTCCAAAGGACATTTGTCTCATTAATATTTTTAAATTGTCTTGTTTTAGGTGCATACACATGTGAGTTGCCCTTTGGTACAAATTTTACATTCACTTCTTCAAGACTGATCTTCTGCTCTGCACCCCTACCCTTAATGTGCTAAGAATCTTTTGCATACTCCATCCTTCTTAGTTGTCATCAGTGGAGCTTAGGACGTGTCCTCAAGGCCCAATCCAGAGCCCATTATCGCCGGCAGTACATGTGTACCTCCATCTAAAAATGTCACAAACATGCTGTAAATCAATCAATAGTATTTATATACCGCTTTTCAACACCACAAAGCGATTTACAGGCAAATAATAATAAAGTTAAATTTATTATTATTATTTATTTAATTTATACCCCGCTTTTCTGCCCATAGGCACCCAAGGCGGCTTACAACAAAAACAGTAAAATACAATAAAATTCACAATTTAACATTAAAAAGCAATAATTCAAAAACAATATTAAAACAATTAAAATTTAAAACAACAAGCCCCATGGATCATAAAATATAAGCAAGAGTATAAAAAACCAGCCAGCCTGTCAACAATTAAAAGCTTTTTGAAATAAAAAGGTCTTCAGTCCCCGCTGAAATATTACCAAAGAGAGAGCAGTTCTCAATTCTAAGGGGAGGCCACCTTAGAATTCCAAAGTTGGAATTCCAAAGTTGGAGGCCACCACCGAGAAGGCCCTATTCCTGGCTGCCATCCCTCTCACTTCTCCTGGTGGCGGCAGTCAAAAGCCCCCCCCCCCCAGATGATCTAAGAGTACGGGCAGGATTATATGGGAGGAGGCGGTCCCTCAAATACCCTGGACCCGAGCCGTAAAGGGCTTTAAAAGTCAAAACTAGCACCTTGAAGTGGGCCCAGAACAGAACCGGCAGCCAGTGTAGTCGCCGAAGCAACGGCTCGACAGCATCAAACCGATGTGCCCCAGCACCCAAGCCGCCGCGTTCTGTACTAGTTGTAATTTCCGAACCATCTTAAATGGCTCACTGTCCCAAAAACGCTCACAATCTTAAAAAAAAAAAATGTAGAACACCACTAGCAATAGCCACTAGAAAAGACACTGTGCAGGGATGAATAGGGACAATTATTCTCCTCCTGCTAAATATAAGAGGTAAAGGTAAAGGTAAAGGTTTCCCCACGACCGAATGGTCTAGTCGTGACCGACTGTAGGGGGCGGTGCTCATCTCCGTTTCAAAGCCTGTGAGCCGGCGTTTTTGTCCGATCATGGTGGCCAGCATGATTCTACGCCGTAGCGCACGGAACGCCGTTACCTTCCCACCAAAGTGGTTCCTATTTATCTACTTGCATTTTAGGTGCTTTCGAACTGCTAGGTTGGCAGGAGCTGGGACAAGCAACGGGAGCTCACTCCGTCACGCAGTCTCGAACTCCCAACCTTGCGGTCGAAAGCCCAGCGACAGCGGATTAACTCGCTGCGCCACCACGTCCCTAAATATAAGAGGAGCACCACTTAAAAAAAAGTGTCTCTTGCCCTGTTAGTAGGGGTGTAAAGCACGTCCACGACACTTGGACCGCGCTTTATCCGTGCCTGGCCCCAAAATGAGCGGGTGCAACGGCTGGCACTCCAGCAGCGCCAGCAGCCAGTAAGCTGGATCAGGGTGGAGGGAGGCAGAAAGGGAGGAATTGGGCAGGGGGGAAGGTTGGGCAGGCTCATGATGAGCAAGGAAGGTGGCAGCTTCAAGAGGGGGTGGGGACAGCAAGAGCATTTGCTCCCTTCCTCCACAGAGGCCTCCAACCCAGCTGGGCCAGGATACATTGGTCGCCATTTTATTGCTGCTGGAGCCCTTGGTGTTTTGGGGCTCAGAATTGGGCTACCCGACTGGAGATCAATCAAAGTATTTATATACCGCTTTTAAACTCTAGTTCACAAAGCAGTTCACAGGCTAACAATAATAATAAAGTTAAATGGCTCCCTGTCCCAAAAGGGTTCACAATCTTAAAAAAAAAATGCAGAACAACCACCAGCAAGAGTTACAAGAAAAGACACTGTGCTGGGGTGAAGAGGGACAATTACTCTCCCCCTGCTAATATAAGAGGAACACCACTTGGAAAAGTGCCTCTTGCTCAGTTAGCAGTGGTGTAAAGCAAGTCCACGACACCTCACCCCACAAGCTGGGGCAGTGCTTAGTCAGTGCCTGGCTCCAACGTGAGCAGGTGGAATGGCTGGCACTCCAGGGGTAAGAGGTGGTAGTGAAGCTTCAGGACCAATCATGCACTCCAATAGAAGTTCGATTCCCCGGATTCCTGGGATATGTCATGAAGTGATTAACTGAGGCCACTAGAATGAGCTAAACTAGGATAACATTTCTGAATACTAAATCTGGACCCAAACAAACACATTGATATAGTAATATTTAATAATTTTAGTGTTTTAATTTTAGTATTTTAAGAGGTATGCAAAAGAAAAAAGGGGCTGGGTAGTGATTCCTCTGAATTCATATTGCATTTATGATATGGTGTGAAACTTGTTGTTTGATCAGCATCCTCTTTGTCTACAGCTTTCTTTTTCTGTGAAAACCTAGCTATGATCTCTCTCTCTCTCTCTCTCTCTCTCTCTCTCTCTCTCTCTCTCTGCTTTTTCCTCAATTATTCTTTTTTTTAAAAAATCTACAGTGTACTTGGTTTCACTATTGTTTCCCCTTTCTTT
>JAJKFI010018602.1:0-11355 GCA_029204185.1 Lerista edwardsae | reverse complement strand
TCCTTCTATATAATCCTACCCGTACTCTTAGATAATCTGGGGGGGGGGCCCTTTTGACTGTGCCGCTACCAGGAGAAGTGAGAGGGGCAGCGGCCAGGAAGAGGGCCTTCTCGGTGGTGGCCCCCCAACTTTGGAATACCCTCCCCTTAGAATTGAGAACTGCTCCCTCTTTGTTAATATTTTGGTGGGGGCTGAAGACCTTTTTATTTCAAAAAGCTTTTAACTGTTGACAGGCTGGCTGGCTGGTTTGTTACACTTTTATATCTTGATCCACAGGGCTTGTTGATTTTTAAATTGTATTGTTTTGTTTTAATTTTGTTTTATTGTATTGTTTTAATATTGTTTTTAAATTGCTTTTTAATGTTAAATTTTGTATTTTATTGTATTTTTGTATTGTAATGCTGCCTTGGGTGCCTTCAGGCAGAAAGGCGGGATAGAAATCCAATAAATAATAAATAATAATAATAATCAGTGGTTTTGCTGCAATGAGGTTAAAAAAGAGATTTGTATAATGTCCCCCTATCTTTTTAATAAGCGTCCCAGTATCTGTGGATAACTGAAACTGTAGATACTGAATCAGTGGATACTGGTGCACACTTTATAGGAGATTGATCCCTATGATAGAAGAGCCAAACTGAATTCTGTAAGATCACAATCCAGACCCATCTCAAACATGAAGTAGTATGAGAATATAGAAAGCTGCCTTATACTGAGCTAGGAATGTGGGCCCTGATTAGTAGCAGCTGTCCAGGTTTTCAGGCAGACATTTTTGTTGCCTTGCTGGAGACACCAGTGATTGAATGTGGAACCTTTATCCTGCATGTAAAGTAGGTGTGCTATAATTTAGTTAAGTTCCTCTTAGCATAGTGGCAAAGATACAGGACTATAAACCACTAAGCCCCCCCCCTTTCAAAACTTGTCTCTGCCATGAACTTGCTACTGGCTGCAGACAAGCCTTACAGCCCAAGCCTAGACCTGTCTACTCAGGTGTAAATCCCCTTGAGTTCAATGGGTCCTATGTATCGGACAGCCCCAATCCTCCATGAATAGTAAATTGTATCTGTTTACCTTACAGGGTTGTTGTAAGTGTAGCAATTTGGAATAGATCTCATAGGGTGCTGGTTTATATTATACCCAATTTCCTAGAGACTATTCCAGGCCTCATTTTAACTTCTGTTCTGATTTCGCAGATTAGAGGCTTCAGTGGAAATTTTTGTAGAATTTGATCTTTAGTAAAGCATTTTAAGTTTCTTGTCGACCTTCTGAGGCTTAGTTGAAAGCAGGCATAACTACTTGAAACATCAAGCATTACCACCAGGTAATGTCTATGAAGTGCTTTTGTGTGCTCCTTAAGTTAGAGAAGAAAGCTGCACATGCTGTATGAGGTTTTCACTGTGTGAATTTTTAAAAACTTGCTTTCAGTTTGCACTTGTTGACTGCGGAGTTTCAGGCCTTGCTTGGAGAAGTTGTATGAAATCTAGACTGTCTATTTATTAACTATTACAAAACTCTGAGCATTTTTGGTTCAGGTAAGCAAATAATTGGAGCTAATATTCTTTCCTGTGCCCATCTCAGGCATTCAGTTTTGGTGAATGTATTTTTCTTTCCTTATTGCTAGGTTTGTCCTTCTACTGTCTAATCTGAATAAGGAGTTCTTATGCTTCCATGTTTCCTGCAGGTCAGGCAGAGAACAGTGCCCATCTGGTCACTGTTGTATTATTATGTTGTTTATAATGCAAATATTGTAAATGTAGTTTATAAAGCAAATATTAATAATGTGACTATTCTTATTATTAATTAATTATAATTCTTAATTATTAAGAATACTTGCATTATTAGGTAAAAGAAGGGGAACAGTGCTGCAGTGAGACTTTTGGAACTCGCTATAAAACTATACATTTTATTTCTGTTGTGTATACTTGTAGAAAATGGCAAAAGGATGCTTTTTGCTAAAAATGTTGCTTTTGCAAGTAAGGCTTAGATAGAAATTGCAGGCAGAAGTAAGCTTAAACATCGCAAAAGTGAAAGTGGACTACCAGACAGAGCAGGAAAACGAGCTAAGGTCAACTGGCTGAGTTCAGGAGAAAGCAGAACTAAGGCTGGGATTTCATAAACAAGCTTGCTTAAACACTAGCTGAAACTAGAATTGTGGTAATGTGGTTAAATAACTAATCTGAAGAATGAGACGGTATGTACTTGTGCTAAATAAGGGAATAAATAAATTAGAGTCTGCAGGCTTTCAAATTTGAGGAACAGGAGAAGTAAACAGAGGCGGGACTTCCTATGGTATGCTTAGGCACCTCGGATAGGCTGTAAACCTTGGACTACCCAGCCAATGGGAAAACAATGGAGGGATCGTGCGGCCGGGATGGGGAATAAAACATTGTGTATTCCAATGTTGGGTGTGCCTACCTGATAGACACCCGGGGCTTACAAGACCGAAATAAACTGATCTGCTTCACTGAAGGTTTCTGTCTGAATCTTTAAGAGGGTTTGAGACTCCCTTAAGGGGTCTCTACATTCTGTTTCTCACATACTTGTGAGATCCGGGATCTGGAGGACCTTGGGATCCGGAGGACATTTTAATTAATGATAGAATAAATGTGCACAATTTTCAGTCTTGCTCTTGAGTCTGCTTTAATATTGGCCTCTCTTGCTTTGGATCTTGATGAAATAAAGAGAAGATTCCACTTTGGATGTTGGATGTTCATCCCTGCTAACTGGGCAAGAGGCACTTTTTCAAGTCGTGTTCCTCTTATGTTTAGCAGGGGGAGAGTAATTGTCCCTCTCCACCCCTGCACAGTCTATCTAGTAGCTGTTGCTGGTGGTCTGCCTTTTTTTTTTTTTTTAGATTGTGAGCCCTTTGGGACAGGGAGCCATTTAGCTTTATTATTATTACTATTTGCCTGTAAACCGCTTTGTGAACTTTGTGTTGATTGACTGATTGACTGATTGATTGTACAATTGCCATATCAACTGTAAGCTATAGTTCTCACTTTTTAATTCAAAGGGAGCCCTTTGATGAAGTTGAACTGAAAGTTGGTGGCTTCCACGCCGTGCTCCTACTGTGTTGTGGAAAAACCATACTTAGGGCACAATTCTTCCCAGCATTGGGATAGGAGCGCCGGTCAGCCAGTGCCCTATCCAGCGCTGGGTAGGTGGAAGCTGGAGCCTCCCTGCGGTAAGGGAGCGTGCACTCCCTTACCATAGGCTCCAGCCTCCCCTATGTGCTCCTCGGATCTGCGCCCACTAAAGAGCGGGCGCAGATCTGAGGAGGCCGTGCGGCCCGAATCAGGGCCGCATGGCCACCCTGGCGGGCTTAGGATATGGCTGTATGGCCACCTCCCAAGCCCGCCCATGTCACGCCCAAGTCCTGCCCTCCCTCCCTCCCTCCCTCCCTCCAATCCCCATGCCACCTTGGCACGGAGCCTCCCTCGCGACCCATGGCTTTGGTCGGCGTGAGAGAGGCTCAGCGTAGGCGCAGCAGGGCCAGCGCTGCCTGCAGCGCAGGCCCTGTTGCCTTAGCGCCGACGTGGCGGTAACAATCAGCGCTCCCGCATCGGTGCTAAGGGCTCAGCACCAGTACAACCCCATTGTGCTGACGCTGCGCGGGGTTTAGGACTGCACTTTCCAAGAGTTTTGTCTTACTGAGCCAACAGTTCAGACAAATTGCAGCCCATTGTCACCTTCAGGATTGAAGTTTGTTGATAGATGAATGTCTTGTTCCTGGAACTTGGCAAAAGAGGACAGGGCATTTGGTCAGCTAAATATTCCTGTTATATGCATTACAGTGGTGCTTTAGCATGGCTGCAAAACCAGGTGCAGAATTGTAGCCAAAGAGGAACTATGACATAAGAAGTACCCCGCTGGATAAGGCTCAAGGTCAAATCTAGTCCAGCTTTCTGGATCACAGTGGCCCAGATGCCTCAGGGAGCACTCAAGATAACAAGATACCAATATCCTGTTGCCACTCCCTTGCACCTGACATTCAGAGGCAGGATTCCTCTAAAGATCTGGAGGTTGCATACCATCATAATGATTTGTAACCTGTGATGAACTTCTCTTCAAGAAATTCCCTTTTAAAAGCATCTAGGTCAGATGCCATCACTGCATCCTGTGGCAAGGAGTTCCACAGACTAATTACATGCTGAGTAAGACAGTCTAGGAAGTTGAAGCTCTCTTTCTCTGTAATTATACATGTGCAAACAATGACAATTTAGAAGGGGATCTAGAAAAGCTTCTAGAATCTCAATTATGTGTGCTTTCCCCCCTGAAAAGAACAGGTATATTTTCTGTTCATTTAATGTCTTGATTTATTGTTTCAAATTACATCAAATACAGAATGAATGTCTGGTTTTATATTAACAAGGCAGGTGGATGAAACATCAAGTCAAATCTGACAAGGACACTGTTCAAAATGGTAAAAACAAAGATAAGAAAAGACGGGAAATAATCTGGAAATCTGATGAGGTTTTCGGTGCTGGGTTCGATCCATTCTTGCATTAACATGGCCAGGCGTAGCCTTTTCTACTGTCTCCTTCTGAGCCTTAGAGAATAATGTATTTTTCTTTGCAAGTTGTAGCTTCTGTAGAAAGGTTGCTGGCATACTGTCAGGACCATCTGATTCTGCAAATACAACTGCTCTTTGAAAGCAGTTATGAGGGTATGCCAAGACTAATATTCCTGTAGCCATGATGGTTAGCATGTCTAGGAATAGCACGAAGGCCTGTGAATAATCTTTTGTAGTTTGTATATTTTGCTTCCACCTTTTTTTCCCCTTTCATCTCATCTCTGAAGAAGATGAGACAGGGCTAAGAGAAATACCGTAGTTTGGTGTTGTTTTTTTAACCATCCTTGCCCCTCTATCTGTTTTTGTTGTTGTTGTTGTTGTTGTTGATCTAGCTAAGGTGATGTGGGGCAGACCTTTACTCATGTATCCCTTCCTGGAACCCTAAATTCAATTTTCATTCAAATGTGCATCTGAACATGGATGCTCTCTATCTGCTCTGCATTACTTCCAGTGAGTTGTGTATCCAGGGCATTCTAGATATTATCTGAAGTACATGGCTGGGGCCAGCATGTTTGTTTCAATATGCATAGTGCATTATAGAGGTAACAACAAAGGAAGTGATTGGGAGCAATCTGAAATTTTCTATTAAGGATGTCAAATATTTTATGTTCTGGTCAAAGACTTTCTCAGGATTGACGAATGCTTTCAGAAAAATAATAGAAACATTGAATATGAACACAACAGAATTCCTTTGCCTATGGTAACTTTAAAAGTTAGAAATCCACGGTGATTAATTTAATGCTTGTACCGCAATACTGGTTTGAAAGGATCAGTTAGTCAGATACAGTCATCCTGAGAAAGACATTCTGCAGTGGTTACAAATTGACTTTTTACGGAGAAAATAAGACTGTTCCTAACCTATGGCACTGATATTATATTTTGTTAATATTTTATGAAATAAAAGTCCTCCCATTAGAGGTGGCAAATGGCTTTATAATTATAGCACTTTGCAGCGCAGAATGACTTCTCCATTTCATGGAAAAAGGATAAAACACAATTTTCATTACCCATCAGCCAGTGTCCTTCCACATTTCGAAAGGTTCTGGAGAATGCTATTCACTGTTCCTTCCCTCCACTTCCAACTATTAGTGCAGTTTGGAAAAAAATAAAATGATGATGCTTGTTTAGTTGGGCAGGCAGCTTATTAAAATAGTTATTTTTTAAAAAATGTCATTTTAAAGGCGGATTTGGCCTTCTTAAGAGTTTACATAGAAATGTTACTTATATAACAGAGCTCCAACAGTCGATATTTGAAAGAAAAGCTGTGTGAGAAAGAAGGAAATGGGAGTTGAGAGACAGGAAGATGGGGGGGGGGGGTTAAGAACATAAGAGCAGTTACGTCATTCACTGGCGCCAGCAACCGGAACACCGCGGGGACGGACGGGTGAGCTGTAGCTCCCCGCCCCCTTGCGGCGCCTGGCAATGCCTCTCTGCGCCTGGAAGAGCTCTCTTACAGAGCTATCCAGCCGCAGGGGTGGGTGGGAGGGCAAAAACAGTGCACGGAGTCTGCCGCGTGCTGCTGCTCTGTTCCCGCTCTCCCCGGAACTACCAGAACGGGGTACCGCCCCATTCTGGTAGGATGACGCCTCTGCATAAGAGCCCTGCTGGATCTGGCCAAAGGCCCATCTGGTCCAGCTTCCTGTATCTCACAGTGGCCCAGCAGGTGCCTCAGGGAGCACACAAGACAATTAAATAAGATGCCTACATCCTGTTGCCATGCCCTTGTTCCTGATATTCTGAAGTAGCCTACTACTAACATAAGGAGGTTGCACAACCCATCATGGTTGTGATGGGCCTATGGCCCACAATAGACTTTTCCTCCAGAAATCTGTCCAATCCCCTTTTAAAGGCACCTAGGCAAGGGGTTCCACAGCTTAATTACCCACTGGGTAAAAAAATATTTCATTTTATCTGTTCTCACTTTCCCAACACTCAATTTTAGTGGCTATCCCCTGGTTCTGGTGTTGTGAGGTAAACGAACATCCCTCTGTTGATTCTATCCCTCCCATGCATAATTTTGTATGTCTCAAAGAGCACAGCCACTTGTGTGTAGCAAGGACAAGGCTGTGTTTGGAACCATGTGGGGGAAACGTGACTTGGATGTGGTTTAGGCACAAAAATGGCATGTAAGAAAGGATCAATACAGAAAGGATTGATCTTACCCCCTTCTGCGGTCTATACCAGTGGTTTTGAAACTGTGGGTCAGGACCTACCAATGGGTGGTGGTGAGCCAATTTCAGGTGGGTCACAAATCATCTAGAACAGCCATATTGAAAATATGGGAAGCTGGAAAGGGGGAGGGCATGTGGTTGTTTTGCTTGTGTCAAGGATGTAAATAGACTTTTTTTTCCTTTCTGACTCAGTTTGCTATCAGAAAATGGCTGAGAAATAACCCAACATTGCTGCATTATCAAGAAAGCAACATGCTTTGGTGTCACAATGACAGCGCTTCTGGCCAAGACATCACTTCTGGCAGGTCCCAGATGGACTTTTGAAAGCAGTTTTGGCATTTTGTCATTCTAAAAAGTAACATTTTGTCATTCTAAAAAGTGAGTCCCAGTACTAAAACGTTTGAGAATCACTGGTCTAAACAATTCTCTGTTCTGGAGTTCCTTTAATTTTTTACCTTTTCCTTTTTTGCCGCACAGTAACAACGCAAAAGAAATACTGCATTTAATATTTTGAGAGCTAAAATCTTGTGGTGGGCGTGGAATGTATAGCATTAGCACGTTCTTGTTTGAGAGAGGCATATATATTAAATGGAACAATAATAATGATAATTTCAAACTAAAATTGAGTATTTGGGGGGATAGACAAATAGGTGCAACACATAAGAATGGAAAAGAATTTCAGTGGGCTGTTGCAGAGTGTATTAACCATAGCTGTTGATTAGAAAGGGAACTTTATGGAAGATAGTCAAGAAGTTTGGATTGTGATATTTTTAATTGAGTGAGGATCTTATTCATGCATGTAATTCCATGCGTTTGCAGAACCATTCTTTCTGTTGAAAGCTTACGGATTTTCCAGTGTGGAGCAACTTGGAATTTGGCTAACATAAGCAATAACATTGTTAGATCACATGTTCTTTTCATTGAGATATTTAATAATATTGTAGATCAGTGGTTCCCAAACTGTGGGTTGCGACCTGATTTTTGGTAGGTCATCAAAGGGTGATGGAAGGATCAGATAATTAATTGTCTCAAGCCCTAATGATGTTAAAGAATCAGATACTGTAGCTGCTAATTACCCTTCAAAGAGCTCAGCTTCTGCAGTTCTCAAGATAGCTGCTAATTGCCTTGCAAGGATCTCAGCTTCTGCAGTTTTCAAGCATGTGTAACTATAGATAGATAAATGTATGAGGGTCATTTTCTAGTTATTATCTTCTATATATATATAATCTTTACATATATATAAAGGAGAACGTGTGTGTGTGTGTGTGTGTGTGTGTGTGTGTGTGTGTGTGTACGTTTGTGTGTACATATGTTCTGCATAGGCTCGGGAACGCCTGGAGCGACGTGCGCCAAACTTGCGTATGCCTTGCGGCCTGGCGACAAACCCTGCGGGGATCAGACCCTGCTAGCACCCCCACAGGTGTGTGTGTGAAGGGGGTGCCACGTAAAAATGATCGAAAACATCCGATATCGGTGTCAAATCTGTAGTTATCAGGGTCGCCGAGACGAGCAGCAACGCTCCCAATGCCGTTTGAATACAGGTTCGGCTCCCGTTGGCATGGGGGGCGAGAAGGGGTGCAAAACAAAATGTCCACCATGACCTGCTGGAACGCCTGGAGCGATGTGCACCAAACTTGGTATGCATACGCCTTATGGCCTGGCGACAAACACTGCGGGGGTCAGACCCAGTGATGTCATGCAGGGGGTACGCGGGGGTACGCGAGTACCGGTTCCTAGGATTACGGCTGGCCCCGCCCATTCGCCCGCCCACTCGTCGACTCCGCCCCCTGCAACGTTTGGATTTCCTGCATGTTTGAGTTGCCTGCACGTTCTCAGAGCCAGGCAGCAGGCAGGCAGCGAGCGAAGCCTTGCCTTGCCTTGCCACTGAAAAATGAGCTGCTCTGGGGTTTTGGAACTGTTGGGTCACTTTAACATGATGCCAGGTCTCCTTAACATGTTCTGTGGGTGCTGTGGAATACTGTTGCAACTGTTGGATCAGTTTAAAATTGTCTGAGGCCTCAAAAAGGGCTTTTTTCATGTCACTTCCTGCCACGACCTCACTTCCGGCTTATGATGTCACTTCCGGTGGGCGGGTCCCAACACGTGCCAATCAAAAGTGGGTACCTGTTCTTAAATCATTTAGATGACACCACTGGTCAGACCCCCCTAGCACCCCCAGGGGTGGGGGTGCGAAGGGGGTGCCACGTAAAAATGATCAAAAACGGCCGATATCGGTGTCACATCCGTAGTTTTTGGGGACGCCGAGACGAGCGGTGACTCTCCCAATGCCGTTTGAATCCGGGTTCAGCCCCCATCGGCTTGGCGGGCGAGAAGTGGTGCAAAACAAAACGTCCCCCATGAGCTGCTGGAACGCCTGGCGCGACATGCACCAAACTTGGTACATGTATGCCTTACAATCTGGAAAGAAACTGTGGGGGTACGGCACCCCTAGCACCCCTAGGGGTGGGGGTGGGAAGGGGGTGCCATGTAAAAATGATCAAAAACGCCCGATACGGTATCGAATCCATAGTTTCCAGGATCACCAAGATCCTGGGTGACGCTCCCAATGCCATTTGAGTCCACGTTCAGCCCCCGTCGGCATGGGGGGTGAGAAGGGGTGCAAAATAAAATGTCCGAAATTACCGACATTAGTGTCAAATCCACAGTTTTTGGGGTCACTAAGCTGATTGGTGATAGTCCCGATGACATTTGTTACCTGGGCAACAAAAAGCTAGTTATAAATAAAATATTTCTTTCTAGATTTTTTTTTAAAGTCTGGTAAACCTAGGTGGGTCCAAATAGTGCAGCGTTTTTTAACTAGCGTGCTGTGGAACACTGGTGTGCTGCAAATGGTGCACAGATGTGCCATGGGAGTTTGGGGGAAGAGTGATCTATTAATGGGGCAATGGGGGGAATATGAGCCCCCCCACCAGCAGCATGGTATGCCTCGTCAGTTGTACAAAATTGTACAAAAACCGATGGTGTTCCCAGGCAATTTTATTGCCTTGTCAAGTGTGCCATGAGATGAAAAAAAGTTGACAATTGCTGCAATAGTGTCATTTTAAAATGTGGGTCCTGGTGCTAAAATATTTGGGAACCACTGTTGTAGATGGTTCCGTTGGTGTTTGGGTGTCCTGGTATTTTCCTAGCATGATCGAATATTTGTGCTTAGTATCTATGAATTTTGGGACAAATATACCACTTACGGGAATAAAATTATATTTTTTTCATTTTGCAATAGGAGTTAGCATCTAGGCCTGGAAAGCAGTAGACCTGTCCTGTAAAGGTGGATTTTGGTGTCAACAGGTAGATCCAGTGAATGCAGGAACTACCATGGCAGTGGCGCACCCAGCCCACGCCCTACCCCAGGAGCTGGGTCGACACTCTGCACCCCTAGCTCTCCAGCCCCTCCTCTCCCATTGACATTCCCTCTTGGCACGCCAGGCTCCATTTCGGAACTGTAAGGGGCTGAGGGTGGGCAGGCCAAAACTACATGCCTCTTCAAGAGGCGAGGCAACTCCTCACTGCCTTCTGCCCACCCCAGGATCTCCATGCCTGGGGGCTCTTGCCCACCCACCCAATGGTAGGTCTGCGTCTGAGCCATGGATACCAGCCACATGGAGCTGCGAAATCCTTACAAAAAACCCCGACACCCTATACAATGCATAGGATTTTATCCCTAATGCAGTGGTGTTCAAACTTTTTAGACCGGGACCCATTTTTTAGAATGGCACTCGTGTCAGGACCCACCGGAAGTGATGTTATTAACCTGGAAGTGATGTCATAGCCAGAAGTGACATCATCAGGCAGGAAGTGCTGTAATTGTAACATAATAAAATGACACTCCTGAAATGAAAATTGGCATTCTTGGACTGCAGTAATTGTACAGCCATGAAATATCCCTGACAGAAAGCAGGATTAGGACAAAATATTATGTAAAAATGGTGAACAAAAAACAATTTTTTTTTAAAACCCTCACTTGAAAATTCAAACTGTTAACACTCACAAAAGGAATATAACACGAGTAAGGTCTGCAGTTTTCAAGAAGGCTGCTCCCAGCTTTCCGTGACCCACCTGACATCAGGTCACAACCAACCAGGTGGGTCCCGACCCACAGTTTGAATAACACTGCCCTAATAGGTAGCTGCAACCAATGGCCCAGTCAAGGGAGTCACCAGCTAAAAACATTTGGGAACCACTTCCATATTTCATAAAGTGGATGCTAAGAATGGGTTAGATATGGTCTGTTTGTTTTAATTTTTCATCCAAATAATACTAGTAGACATGCTTTAGTGGTCATCATTATGTTTGGTTGATAGCCAGTTATTGCTGTGTTGATAGCCAGTTATTGTATATTTTGGAGTTACGACGTTTCAAACTATAATTTAATGCTTGGCATTTACAGACCTCTCTAATCAGGATGCCATCTTATAATTTTGTTTCATACTCCAGCTTGTTTGTAGAAGCAGACAAATTAGCATTTTCTGTCAAATTTTAATGATATTTGATGAGATATGGATACTGATGGCTTGAAAGTAATATAATAATTTTGGCAGGACTAGTTTTATTATTATTATTATTATTATTATTATTATTATTATTATTATTATTATT